>RXPK01003500.1:0-71855 GCA_004143645.1 Protaetia brevitarsis
ACATTCACATAATTTTATAATGGTTCTCAAAAAGTCATTTTAAAATTGGTACGTTTAGTTGAAACCAAAACTTGTGAATGAGTGGTTTTGCATATTTATAATTGAGAAAAAGTCTTAAAGAGAGCATATTATAGCACTAAGAAATAGGAGTTGCATATTAAAAAGACGTTGTGTTTTAGAAAATGGTGTTAAAACACCCAATAGATCGCACTCATGTTAGTTAAACAGCAAAGTAAATTTGTCTAGTCTAGATCAAATAAAATGTGACTAGGAAGTATTTTTATAATTCCACGTGTCAGTTGGACAAAATAACTCCTTAGCAATAGACAATACTTGACTATCTTTGCTCGTCAAATTTAAACTTCTATAGTTCTCGACAAAATAACACGAAAAGAGTGTGGACCTCTCCTGACTATTAAATTAGTCAAAAAAGTGTTAAAATTTTCAACAGTGTACACAAAGAAGCCGCTCTTAAAGATGATAGACCTAACCTAATCTAATTTAATCTGATCTAAGTTCCACTTTGTAACAAATTTTTTTTCCACTTGGTGACCCTGTTTGACATTTCACATTTAACATTTTTATATAGGCTTTTAAATTAAACATTAAAATTGCCTGCATTGATAATACAATATTAAAAATTTTAAACAATAAGTAATAGTAAATTAACGCGAATAGAGAAAAAAAAGAGTATAGAAAACAGGTATTACCACTACAAACAAACATCACTGCAATACCAGGGTTTTAACATAGTATTATCATTGATGAAAAACAAAAAAAAAACACAAAAGTTTTTACTATTTCTAAATGTTTAAAATAAATTTTGAAACAAGCCACAAAATTGATAGTTTCTGCATAATATATTTTGTTCATATTATCGCCCGATAACGAACAATTCAGTTTTTCCTTTTTCATATTTCTCATCCTTTTTCTATTTATCTACAATAGCAATTATATACGTAGTTTCACGAAAGAGGCAAGTTCTTTTATAAGAAAGAAACAAATACAGAAAAGCCGAATATCCAAACTCCCTATACTTTTCATATTTATTTTAATTTATTAAAAATAAATTCCACTTTCATAGTGCTACATTGGAATGAATTGATATGCAAGTAGATTGTAAGATATATAAGTTTATGCTTTTATTTGATGTTTTGTGTCCTTGTAGATTTACAATTTTGCAAAGTACTCTATAGCAATATAAATATAAAATTATTAATTCAATATTAATAAATTTTCATGAAACATCAGAGTCAGGATTAAAAAGATGGTAATTATACTCCATCAACAGAATACTGTTTAGTTCAATTTTGTGGAAAAAAATGTTAGACAGATTTTGAAACGTTTTGTGGTGACCATCTCAGATGTCGAAAAAGAAGCAAGTTTACTGACCTAAACAACCCAGCTCCCATTATTTTGTTAAAACTCTTTTTTTCTTTTCAAAGTAATAAAGTAGTATATAAAATAGACTATTCAAATCGTAATAATGTATAATATATTGATGTAACTATGCCAATACCTAGCAAATAGAATAGAAGAACAATGAAGAAAATAATTAATTAATCATCAATAAAACTTAAAAAAACTACTAATGACAATACAAACACGCAATATGCCACTAAACCTTATAGCTTCATTCTGTGATTAAATTAAGCATAAGGAATTCCACATTCATTCATGCATTCATTAAAGTTAGAGTGGGCACTTAATGTCCGGGCACTTGAGCTAGGTGCTCATTATACCATCCCTATTAATTTTCTTATTTCCACTCGAGCAGCTTGGTGTTCTCTATAAAGCCCAGTATTTTGCCCAGTGGAAACTTGAGAACCTTCGAGGGCTCCAATAGATCTCTCCCGAAATATTTCTGCCTGAGTACCTTCAGTTCCTCACATGTGCAGATTACATGTAAACTCGTTTCCTCCTGTAGTTCGCATCTTCTACACACGGTTCGCTTACCCGGATGTGTTGTTATAGATGCTTTTTCAGGGACAGTGTCCAATTACCAACCCAGTGATGGTTTTAACTTCTTTCTTACTGCGCCTGAGTAGGTTATCAGAGAAACTACCATCCCCCTACCCTATCAGCGCTTCGCTATAGAGTTGACCTTCAGTCGATCTCCATTTCCTTAATTAGGAATTCCACATTTAACCAATAAACTAAAATTCACAAGCTGTCAAAGTGACCGTTATAAAGAACTGAAGTAGGAGTATCAAGTGAAAAGAAATGTTAATCTCGGCCAAAAACTAATGAAAATTTAGATGACTAAAACCTAAAGGGAAAATACCAAAAAAAAAACACATTAAAACAGAAAGAAAATATCAACAACTAAACAAGGAAATCCTTTATCATCAACTGTAGGTAACTGTAACACATGGAATCAGACACTTTATGATAATACACTTTAGCAAGCTGGACACACTCTTATATAGATACACTGATAATTTTACAAAGTTTTATTATTTATTTTTATAAAAGTTGAATACATTGGCAAACATAAGCACACTGTATTTTTGTATTTGATTCTACATATGTCGATTTGTCGCTCGAATCTACATGCTCCTCTCTGGCTTAATTGGTAGAGCTTTCGTCCGGAAAGGAGAGTGTGCAGGTTCAAATCCTGCGTGAGGAGAAAATATTTCTTGGGAAAAATTTCTGTCAATTATTACAGTTATTACCAGAAAAACATTAATTTGTTAATTTCTTAGTGTAAAAAGCTTGCAATCTTTGCATAAACACATTGATTTGCCAAGACGTGAAAAAGTAATTTATATTTACGCGCATGACTAAATACACGCCAACTTTTTGTGGCATAGCTATTTGTACGTATCACTTCACTCTTTTTTTTATATTTTAATATAACAAACGATTTTTAATTGAGATACAATGCGACATTAAATTTAATTCCAAAAATATGAAGGGAAATAATCTTCTGTAGATGTACATAGAAATGACAATAACTTCCTAAAATGAATTCAGAAAAAGAAATCAAAAACACGTAACCTTTATTTTTTCATGTATTTTAACGACTAAAAAAAAGAAAAATTAATTTATAATATACAAGGGGGTTGAGAAATGGTATTTCTTACATTTTAACCAGCCCGTGGGTGCGCCACTGTTCTTTTTTCAACCTAAAATTACGGCTACTAACAAGAAACGATTTGATCTTTACCTGATTTCGATATCTCTTCCCGTTTCTGAAATATTGCAAAGAATGTGTTTTTAGAGGAAACTTTGAGGCTCCATTACGCCCCCTAAAACCAAATATGGAACACTAAAAAGAAAACGTTTAAATATTTTTCAGTTTTCTACATTCCTACCATCAAAATCACAGATTGGGTACTTTTCCTTGTACGTAACATATTTCAAATTATCTAAAGAAAAATTACGTGCAAAATATACAAAAATAAAATAAAATACACAAAACAAGTTACCTCTCGGGCAGCACATTGTATAAATGTATATAATAGTGCGATGTATTTATTTCATTGTAGGAATATGCGTGAAAAATGTCTCTCACATCTAAATAAAATATGTACTTAACACAAGGAGTGTCAGAGAAAGTGCTTCATAAACTAACGTTATTAAAAGGCGTTAAACAGATTTGTTCAGTCTTCTAATACTGAAAATTTCGTCCATACTCTGTAATTGCCGTCACTAGAGCAAATAACTAAGCATGAAAATCTGGAAATTACTAAACAAACAAAGCCTAACATTTAATAAATTAATGGTAAATTAGGAAACCAAACATAGGAAACTACCAATTCGATCATGCCACAGTGCAAACACGATGTGCTTCTAAGGTTTATTTATTTTATTTTCAGAAACCCCATCGTCTACTACAACCAATCTGTACGTCGTTCTGGTACAACTTCAAATCAAGACATCAGACGAATTGGACCTAAAAGCCGGATACAAGTGACAGTGATCGACACATCCGATCCGGACTGGTGGAAAGGAAAATGCCTTGGCAGGGTCGGCTATTTCCCATCGAAGTATTGCTCCAAGTTATCGCCTGGAGAGAAGCCGTTACAGGTAAATGGGAAACCTATTGACAGTAATTTAGAGAAAAAAAAGATCTCTAGGTTACATAACAAATTACAACACAATTAGCGAAATAAACGATGTACCTATATGACAAGGAATTTTTATAGAGTTCAGTATGAATTAGTGTTAAAAACAAAGCTTTCATTGCCACTTTAAAATGTACTGGAGATGACCCTCTGCTTATCCCTGTAGTTTCATTTATTTTTCGCTGACTTGTATGCGGATTTTCAGCAGCAGAAACATTGTTTCCTTCATTTCCGGTAACCGGTTTTTGTTGTTCTTTTTTCTTATAACACACACTTCCTGTACTTCGGAATACTTGCAGCAATTTTCTAAAGAACGCTTATCGGGGTGGCGGGCGCCTGTTAAGATATCTTTGCGTATAAATCCTTGATGCTAGCAAACAATTTTCTTCACACTATCCAATTATTAAAATCATATCAATCCTTTCTGGTTGAGGGTAATTTGTCATTGTAAATATTTAAAATGCTTTTTAAATAACCACGAACAACAATGATGCGCAACTGACAAGTTCTGTTATTGACAAATGACTTTGTGTATGATGAATAATAGGTGCTTTCCATTCACCGTCTATCACTCCTACTCTGCTACTACTCTACTCCAACTCTACTCTACTCTCGACCTACACAATTTAGAACCAATGGAATACTTTTTGTGCTTTTAAATTGTAAAGAGAGAAGGGAAAGGAACCTAACCTAGAAATTAGATTTTGATGTAAACAACAAATCGTGACCGCAAGGAAATCTTACTTCAAAATATCAAAAAAATCTTACGATTATGTAGCTGTCAAACCTTGTCATAAATGGCATTTAGAGCACGAAACACTAGCAAATAAGTTAGTGCATGAGGGGAAAGGGGGAGGTAAAACTGAGTACATTGGGAGTTTCGTGCTCCTTAGCAAAGGAACGCTTAAATTGCACTTAGAGTTCACCGGAAGTACTACCGAACTGCTTTTATGAGTGAATGGAAAGCACCTAATAGCGATACTTTTATCTAAACCTACTTTTGAAAAGGAATTGATAGGAATTAATATTTGAAATAGAAAAGTCTAAATTACTAAGAAACTATAACAGGTAGGTTGATAGGTATGGAAGCATTCATACAATCTTAAAGACCGTTAAAATTAGAATCTAAATAAGGTAATAAATACAGGGTGTTCCATTTAAAATAAGAAAGTTACTTGCCTTTAAAGATAGCGAAAATTGAAAGTATGTTTTTGTTCACCCCGTAATTTTTTGCATTACTTTTATTTTATTATCAAGTCTAATGCTTTAGTTAAAAAATAAATACAGTTTAAAATATCTAGCTTAAATGTGCAATTCAGGCATGCCTCTTCAATTTTGGTCGACATTTTGAGGATAGTTTATTATCTGGTAAACAAGTTGAGTTAGCATTAAGAAAACCTAACACCAACTTCTTATTTAGTCTTCATCAAAATATTGTCATAATATACAGGTGTTCCATTTAATTTTTCACACTTTGGTGTGTAACTTTTCTTTGAGTCACCCTGTATACTTCAAAAATATTTTTGAAATGTGGTCCTTCTGAACCTGTATAACCCTTAATAAAAAAAAATTGAAAATATGTTACCACTTTTCGTATATAAACCGAAGCGAATGTGATGGCCCAGTCTGTATACTTATCTAAACGTTTATATGCTTTTTCGAAGTTTCGTGTTTAATTATACATCTAGTATATCTTGACATGGGTTAGATTATGTATGCGTTTCTCTGTTATCGTTTATAATTTACTCTATAAATACACATTCGGAGGTAATTAATGGTCTACATTTAAAAAAGTTACAAAATGTCAACTGTAAATCATACAGTGCACATTAAACAAATAAATCAAAACATAAAGCTCCAGTTGTAGTCTTGTGTATCAAATTTGGTCGTAATATATGCGCTTCTCTGCGTATATGGTAGTAGAAAAATGACTAACATGTAATTAAAAAATATAAAATGTAGATGAACTCCTTTTGTAAATGTGTTTCATAAAATTCTATTATTTGATGTACACCAAATTATTTCAAATGTTTTAAGATTTCTTTTAAGAAATAAGTAGAAAAGAAATTATTAAAGAAATGGGCGGTATGAGGTACCCGTCTCCCATTTGTGGCTTTTTGTAGAGATAGGTTACCTGCTGCGAATTATATTAGAAACGGTTTTTAATCTGTTATAATTTTGGAGATATTCCTAAAAAATGAAAAATCGCGCAAACTTTGGAGCGACTATTCCCCTATATTGGGGGTTAGGCAGAAAAAGAATATAACTTGGTTTGGAAAAGGTATAGAAAAAATACCTCCCAATTACTATGGTTTAATCTATTTACTGCATTTGACAACAAAAGCCTCTCTGCACCTCCTTGTTATCAAATGCAATAAATAGATTAAAACATAGTTATTAGTAAGTATTAATAAGTATTTTTTCTATAGCTTTTTCGAAACTGAAAGTCTAACCCAATTATGGACATAAAATCATCATTAAATATAACTTGGTGTTTGTTGGCTGTTTCTATCGCCTGTTGGATTGTTTAGATCTGACTTTTAGATAGTGCTTCTACTGCCACATCAGGGTAGTTTTGTTTTAGTAGCTTATTCCTTATCAAGGCTACCCTGATGACGGCAACTATGATGAGCTTGGAACCAGGTTGACACGTATGCAGTGTATTGAAAGCATTTAAGTGATCTAGAAATTATTCATGCAATATATTTTCTAATACTTTACTCAGCGTTGGTAATAAGTTGATGAAGCGTAAATCAGAAAGATTATCAAACTTTTTTGGAGGAGAGGGGGCAGGGAATCAACAACAAAACGTTCTCATACATCACAAAACGTTTTATGCAAAAGTCAAGTACGTGTATAGAAGAAAAGAAATAAGTGGAAAAACTGCAGCAACATAGGATCTAAACAATCCAACATATGACAGGACCAACCCAAACATTCCCGTAACTCATCGTCAACAAATTTGACACCATGGGAAAAATATGTAGTGTTTCTATCATGGTAATCTTTGGATCAATTCCCTTGTAACTTTTTTTATACTCTCACCCCTATAACTGTCACCTTCTTTTGTGATTCTAATAAGTTTCGGAATCCTCTTCAAGCTTCTCAACTCTCTCAATTCTCTTTAATTGATTTTTGCTTTTTTTCCACTTTTCTTCATTCTTTCTTAAGTCAAGTTTAGTTTCCTGTAATTCCCTCATTTCACATCGCCATTATTTTGGGTCAAATATTTTTAGATTAAATATTATATCACTAAAATTTCTGTTTTTTTTAATGTTTTGATAATATATGAATCTCATAAAGTTCTTTTTTTTTTGTAATACAAATTATAATTTTTTAGGTTACCCATAACTTGCAAGTATCTGACGGCGACAACGGCCTGATGCTCCTTAGGGACCAAATCGTCATACAAATCGGCGAAGAAGTCGACGGTATGGTGATGATCCGCTCCGGTGACAACCGCCAGGGTGTTTGTCCGGTCAAGTTTCTGCAGGAGGTGTGACAGCTGTCCGAAGTAGCCTGCCAAGTTAATAGTAACACGTGCACCTGCTTCGCTAACCCACATAGAACCCTCATCAACAAGATACACCAAACGAAAGCTTCCCCAGTCGCAAACTATCAGAACTCCAGCAATAACAACAACGTCAGCAAGAACTGGAAGAAATTAACGAGCTACAAGAAGAACGTGAAATCCGGAACTTCGTTACAGTACTACTACAATAACATCAACGAAAATAACTCATCGAAGAACATCTCGCTTACCTGACAAAGCAAACGAACGCTTCAATCGAGAAGGTCAAGAAGAACCAACCGATCTTCTTCGCGAAGGCTCCGTTCTCGTCCACGAAGAGACCTCTGTCAATAAGACTGTCTACGCCTAAGCATCACGTGGTCAACTTCTTCAACAGGACCTTCCGCACAGACTCACAGAAGAGGCCGCTACTCTTGAATCCCCATTATTCCGAGAACGTCAACTTGATGAACGAATTCCGGCCCAACTTCCAAATTATACCCGGCAAGAACGGTCTAAGGATCTCTTCGATTTACACGATTAGCGAAGACGTGGAGAAGTTTTCGTTGAAGAATTCCCTGTATCGCAACAAGAACCTTTACATTTCCTCGAATAGCAGGCCCCTTTTTGTAAGAAAATAAGCAACAAAAAAAAACGAAACAAAATATATAATATTAGCAGGACCTACAAATCATCGTAGTTCAACCTATTTTTATATGTGTTAGAGTTAACCTATGAGATAAATTGAATGTGATTCAGCACGTCCTATAACACAATACACATTAGATACACGTTAAATATAAATTACTTAAGTATTAATGTTAAAAAAAAAACACATCTACAAGATCGAGGTAGTAATCAGAAAATTGCGACAATATCTTCTTTGCAAAGTTTTATTGGCCTCCGTTTCAGTAATTCATATAGATCACATCAACAGTTTAAGACCTATAAACAGGTACCCAAGGAATTAGAGACCATTGTCATTACATCACGAATATTTACAATTTATTTATGAAAACTAAATATTACAAATCATCCCAACCCCGTGCTCCACCTAAAAAAGGTACTACACGAGGCTACCTATTCTAAGTACTATATGGGTTCCATAACAATTGAAATGATCCTACTCTAACTAAATAATTTCCCTATGATTCTTAATAACAAAAATATAATACAGTAGCCTCGCGACCATATGAATACTACTCTTGAGAAATGATGAAATATGTGAAATGTGATTAGTTCACATAATCGCGAGTCTACTGTAAATCAGTTAGCTATCAGTTATTATTAATGCGCCCATGGAACGACTTTCGTTATCTCCCAGCATTCGCCAAGGACACTGATTATATATAATATATACTTATATAAAATCAATGGCCACGGATTAGGGAAACCCATGGCAAAACCTTACTCTGGAGGATCTGGGAAGAAGTCCCAGACCTTATTACTGATAGCCGCAAATTATTATTATCCTACTGAGTGCCGAAGAAGCAGCCTCCGCGTCTCCTCAAATTCCGACAGCCTTGCCGTTCTCTCCCTTTTTCACACATTCGAAGTTGAACAGGAAAGATGATGACCTAAGAAACAAACAAAAAACCAGCAATACCTATTCTAATACTTAATAATAACTTAATCCTAATTATTCTAACCAAGAGTAATTAAATAAAGATTTATATTTTAAATAGTTGTAGTTTAACACCAATTCCGACCACTAAAGAGCATAAAATATTCATTTATAAACGTGCTACCCTACTAACTATCTAAATATGAATATTTATAGAAAAATAACGTTAAATAGTAACGTAAATTAGTTTGCCGGCTATAATTAATTCGTGGAATGGCACATGAAATGAAATATTTTTCCCACGGCCCCCATAAAAATAATAATTTAAAATAATTAGGTTCGTAGAAATAATTTCAACTTATTTTTCAATATGCCTTCTAATTTAACAGGATAGATTCTCGGTAAATACTTTACAATCCAGTTTTCATACATCCCTAATGTAAAACAATTTTTATCAAAACAAATGCAAGTTATAAACATTAAAACATACTTACCATAGGTTTATGTTCTTCATTCATATTCAGATAAACAAACTTTTTTAAAGACAATGACTTTACACAGAAAACAGGACTATCTGACTGTAACCTTGTCTTTTTCTGATAAACACAAAAGTATGCATGCGCATTTAACTTCGTATGCACAATTAATGGTGTGTAAGTTCGAATAATAAAAGATAATAAAATGACGTCAATTTGACGTCAGAGAGTAACTCGAAGAAAATATTCAAACTCACCCTGTATAATCCATGTCGTGGAAACTTGCGCTGCAAATGGAAAATAGCAAATAAAATGAGAAGAAGAGTAGTGTAAAGATCGACTGAAAATAGTCTGACGTCTCTAATGTCGATAGCAAGAAAATTAGAAGAAAAGTTTACCCCCCATTTTGTAATGTAACATTCGCGTATTTATTCACGTTTGTAACATTTTCTTAATGAAATTACGTCGATTAATATCAAAACCTTGATTAAGAAAAATAGCTACTTAGTTAAATAATAGACAAAATGTTTTTTCTAATATTTTTGTTATTACCTTTTCCTACGCCTACTTTCAATCATTCTCTACACTACTATTTTTCATAAATATTTTATTTGTTATTTTTCGTGTACAATAAAACATCAGTATTTTAAGTTCCCGTCACAGAACTGCTAATGCACCGTTGAAAATGTTTCTGATTAATAGCAAAATGACGATCTCAAATTATACACGTCAATAACACATTCTTTTAATATGTTATGTGATTATTTACAAGTTATGGAAAGAAAGAAATGTTTCATACACATATATAGAGACCGGATTATATGCAAAGAAAAACTGGAATATATGCGCACATATATGCAAAAAAATTGCGACAATATGCAAAATTTTTACATAAAATAAATAAGAGCAAGAACTTTAACACTAACTTTATTTGCACAAAATTTTTTCACACACATGATTTCTAAAACAATTTTATAATTAGATGTTTTTCAAAATTGTCACATTATTTGTTTTTTGAAGTTCTTTACAATAAATTAAATATGATTTACCTACAATATCTTCATGAAGAATTTCTATTAACAAATGGGCAATATAACGGCCACACTTATCCGTACCTTCAACTACCATAATATAAATAAAATTATTCCCTACCAATTGTTGAATTTCTGCTATTGTTTGCTAGTAACACGATGTGACATAATTTTTTCGTAAGGTACTTTCGTCAGGTATATTATGTTTGCAATATTTTTGCAGAAATTATTTCAAATTAACATTGTTTAATCTTGCTAATAATGTATGTTACACGAAATTAATGGCGTTACAACAAGATTCCGTTATTATATTCTTCTTGTTCTGATGTTTCGTGAAGTTTGATGCTACACATTGACGTATAGATTGCTGCACACGTGCGGGGATCGCTTTAGTTTTTCACAATTTTTCAATATGTGATGGAGTTTTAGCGAGTTGATACAATCAGGTATTTTCTCTCAGAAGACACCTACAACAACAATTGTCATTTTATATCACAAGTTAAAGAATTGTAAAGCTTTTAGTAAAATTAGACTTACCAGTTTACTGCAGGCTCAATCCATAAAGAAATTCTGTTCGCTATACTCCTTGTACGTACGCACAGTATTTAAAAACGTAACACAATTACATGCCTGTTCGCTACAGATATTCAATGAATGAATAGTTTATTTGGTAATTAATAATAAATAAAACGTATTTACCACATCCCTTCTGCTAGGGCGAAATTAAATACAGTGCAGTTCTGTAAAAAAGTATTAGAGAAACCAATGTAAAGTTTATCGTTCTGAGAATTGTTCGGTTGTTTGATTACTTGGATTTTACTAATAAAAAAGGATAAGAAAAAGCTTAAATATGCAATATATTTGTAAAAATATGCATAGAAATGCCTAAATATGCAATATATGCAATCACTAATTAGCGTTAATTAACTTCAATTAATGTAATACGTCTACATATAGACTATAATTAAAGATATGCAAATAATAAAATATATGCACTTTGCATATAATCCGGTCTCTACACATATAATATTTAGTAAAAAAAAATTAATTTAATATTAGTAACGAAAAAAATTTAGGGGGTAAGTACATAGTTTCAAAAAAGATGATGAAATTATTCAGTTTAAGTTTAAAAAATTATCAAAACACGCATTAAATTTTAAATAATTCAGTCAAAAGCCACTACCTGCAGACTTGTATATCAACATATTGATTCGATTGGCTAATAAACCAGAGCAGTTTTCCTAAAGTTTAATTTTGATTCGTATTAGTACAATAATAAACGACCAGATACTTCCATAAACATATATTGCTCTATATATGTCTCTACCCTAATGATAAACGCAAAAATACTTCGCTGAAATATAAGTAAGTTATCATAAACCAGTAATTGGTATATCGAAAACTTTATCGAAATGTTTTATATATCGTGGATTTGCTGCAAGAAGTTACTATAAGTCAAAATCGAAATTATGTGTTTAAAATTCTACAGTTACTTAGTTAACACAGTTACAAGTTGAATACCAACATTTACTACAACGGGAGCATACATACTTTAAAATATAGTGAATAATGAATATGAAAATCTTATGATAATTTTTTCCCTCATTACAAGCAAATCTCTGCAAATATGACTTAGTCACTTTTTGCAGTAAGCCCACGATATGGCGAATATTTTATTGTGTATTGTGTAATAGTATCTGTAAACTGACATTAAACATTTATTAAAATAGCCGTTTCTTGTGTGCATTAATTAAGTATTCAAGAGCGAACTTTAACCAAGAAACTTTATTCAAATGAACGACGCATATAATAAAACTACGCCAAAGCAGATATAAACGATAATTCTTCGAAATCCGAATAATTTCTGAACTGTTTACAATTTTCTAATTGCTACCACTCGAGAAATCGTTTATCTTAACTTTCGTTATGCGCAAAGCGCAAATATCTTTTCTAATTCTCGAAGCTTGCCTTAGTTGCCGCAACAAAAAAAAAAACAAAGGACACATTCTTAACATTCTTAATAATTTACGCTTTTTAATGCAATTGACTGATCGAAACTGCACAATTAGAATTAATCAATCAGACGTCTCATTCAGGTGTAAAAGAAAAGTACACCTATTTCTTCTGATTTATTCTAGATTTGAATCCGTGACGTGATGTGAAAATTTTAGAGCAATGGCGGTACAAACCACAATCTCCTCAAGAATACATTATTTGCATTTCTCATCTCTCAAAAAATAAAAAGATGTCGTTGTCGCATGCACCGTTATTGCTTCAGATATAGATAATTAAGATTAATAGATAACAATTTTTTTGTTATCCATTAATTTTTGTTGCTGCTTGATATGTATTTTCCTATAGGCAGTGGGCTTAACCCTGTTTACTTTTAATTTTAGGAATAAAGAGCTTTCAACTTTCAATGCCTTAATATTGAAACGTCTAATATAACATCGCGTTAACATAATTTAACATTTCAAAACAAAATAGTAAAATAACCAGTAACATTGATACAGCTAAAAATAGTGACGACTTATTCGTTTTATTCAGGTTATTACCAAATGTTTCGTTAAATTGAAATTTATTTAAATCAAGAAATGCTTAGCTAGTATTTGTAATATTGACCTTGAGAGCTATAAACTATATTAAACGTGCTAATAATATACATAAAAAACACACTTTCCCAATTACAATACAAAAGTATTAGATATTTAAGAAAACTAATTTGTTGGATGACTATAATATTGAAATTCTTTAATGCGTCAAGACTTAAACATAAAAGAAATAACGTAACATATTTGTTTGCTATTTCTAAACATCCCTTATAATTGCACAAAAACCTGACTCATGCTATTGGTAGATATTTATTTATTGCTATTACCGAGTGATACAATGACTGAGGTATCCAATTTCATAAATTGCAATTTACAAATTGAGAGTAATAATTTAAATAATTTTGGAAATTTTGACAGCGCCCGAGGTTCGTGTTTGAAGATTTTTATTTCTGTCTTTCGCTTCCTATTGATTGAATTGAGGATTTTACACGAAACTTTAAAAAAAAGTGCTGAAATGAAATTTGTCTCAGTCTTTGTATAACTTCTAGATTAGGGCAACTAAGCCTAATACATCTTACGCTGATGTAAAGAACCAAAATGAACGCAAACCTAATTCTAATTTAAAACTGATTTCAAGTCAGCCATTCCAGATTCATATATGTATTAGTATACAACTATATACTGCATAGGTTAACTTTCTCCAGAAGCTCATAAGACTGTTGTCTAAAGGCATTTAATACATACACAATCAACAAATCTCAATAAGTAAACAAGTAGTCGACCAGACCAATGCATAAATGTGTAAATATAGTGGAAACATCACTTTTGTTTACTTCTTTTTTATTTATTTATTATATGTAATTTGTATTTTTTGGCTGCGAGGGCCAATCAAACAAAAACGTAAGGGAATTCAATAACTCTCAATTCAGTTAATTACATAAAATCATAGCTCGTCCCTTAAACTAAAACTCCTTTACAATGTAACTGATGTACTAATCTATTCCTTTTGTAAATGTGCACTAAATGCACTTGTTGTTTAATAACGAAAGAAATGTTATACATGTAATATCTGTTGAAATTGTGTTACCTATATTCGAACATATTGTAAATCACTATTCCCAAATAAATATAAATCATCAGAATACATTTAATTATTTTATTTTAAACAGCTGTCCTATTTGAACAAAATGCAGATTATCTCACATTAGATACGTATGTAGGTACATACATAAAAATTACGAAAAAGAACAAATAGGAGTTAATAGAGCATTTTACGATTAGAACTTGTATTTAATTTTAATTTAAAATACCTAGTTAAAATGCTAAGATGAATAGGTTCGTTCCTTTTATATAAAACATCATGCAAACAAACGCATGAATAAGCTCTTTTTCTCCTTATCATTCTTGCAATAGGGAAATCTTAATACTAACTTTAAAACAGCATTTCGAGATTATAAATTACCGTTTAATAATTTATTAAATTCCTATAAGCTATAATTTTTGTTGACAAGAAGGTAATCAAAACGAACTAACCTTGTATCTAAGCTGAAATCAAATTTGTAACGCCGTACGCCTAATTTTTAGGCAACTAAAAATACATTGTACAGAAACCTGTAATACACATAATTTTCAAATGATCAAAATAGATGGCAGTAATCTTAACATTCTGTTAAATTTGAGATGTGTGATAATGGTGATAATTAATAAGTATTATTGTAAATTATACGATACTGTTTGGCACAGGTAAGTTTTTTGGTAAAGGAACGAAAGAGCATATATAACACGCAACCACTTAAAAAATCCTAAGTCGCAAACATATCGCGGAAAACACGTCTTGAATGTTTTGAAAAAAATTATATTAATCGCGTTCAGCTGACTTACGAGTCTTATAACGGTTATTTATATTACCGCTAATGCGCTAATCCTGCTGAACGTAGGCATTAACTTGCAGAAACGTCAAAAGTTCTAGGTTAGGGACAGTTAGAGGTTTATTATGATTTGTTAAGAATAAATTTTAGGTGAATTAAGTGAATATGGAGGAAAAAGTAGAAAATCAATTGCAATTTGTACCTCTCTCTTCATGCATAAATCCCAGCTTTTGGCACAAATTCACACAATTCAAATTAGATGTGCTTCGATTAAATGAATGGGCAAATATTTGGGGCTACTACTCAAATATAATTCTCACACTAAATCAATATTAGAAGTAGACAGTACATCATTTAATGTGTAATAGCCCGTGTTATTTCAACTGCCATCAAACTGGTTCTTATCTTTTTTTTCTAGAGAATATAAAGGTCTGAAATTTTATTTACCATATTATGGAGTTTTAATTAATAAAAATACAATTGAGGAATTTAAAGAATGTGACAAGAAGTCCATAATTCAGTCTGCAGGCGTGATTTTGCTGGATAATATAAAAAGGGGAAATGTATTAAAAAATCCATCCTTATTAAATATATTTATGATTCTGTCATTTGCGGTATTTATTATATTGAATTGGTAAGTGGCAGTTTAATTATAATTATTAAAACTCTAGTAGGATTTGAAGAAATACAACTTTTATTATTGGTTCGCTTTTCCCACTCTAAGTGCTATAAAACCTACATATTCAACTTCTTACTCTGTTAATAAATTATTCAATGAGGTTGAGGTATATGATATTGCTCATATACATGTAAATAGTATATTTAATTTCATAATTTTTTCAGCTATGTAGTATATATCAACAGTATTCAGAACTTGACGTAATAATAAAGCATATTTCTTAGTCAAATGTAATGAAAATGCAAAAATAGTAACTATAAGTGATCGAATTTGTATGGAAAGGAATTCAGAAAACTTTGAAGACTATGAAAATCTACTGTTTGGGTTTTCTGATTCCTCTTTGATGACATATCCTGGGTGGTCATTGCGTAACTTCATCCTACTTTTGTTGTATTACTGGTAAATTAAAATTACATGTAGTTCTTGCAAAAATCTGTATCTTACAATACATCTTAATTTTTAGTCCTGTTCTTCAGGGAAAAACAATAAAATTTCTCAGTTTCCGGCTAACACGGAAAGGTCCAGAAATCAAAGGTGATTCTAGTTTAGTTTTTGAAGTAAGGATGCCGACTATTGATATAGAAACAATATTTTCCAACAGTGAAGAGAACTGGATTGGTTTTGAACCAAATGAAAGGGATAAAATGGGTCCCAGATTAGCAAAAATGAAAGATTCTATGTCTCCAGAAAGGTATTACTTTCTTCTGTTTATTTCTTCCTTTATTTTTTTTTTTTTTGTATACCCAATTTTGGAAGCATTGTGGTTAGCCTTCTATTATATTTGAGGATGCCAGTGTTGATACAATTTCTGCAGAAACGTAAATGACCATATTTTTAATTTCACTAAATGCAGAAAAACTACCAGAGGTTAGTTGCTAATTTTTTCGGAGCGACTTATGTTCTAATTAGCAAAAAATTGCTTAAGCTTTCCTTAGTATAGCAAAGTTAGTTCAAATAAGAGAAATACGCCAAGTTTCTCAGTTTTTTTCCGAAAATTTATCCAGAATCCAAAGTAGAGCTTATATATTATTAATCTGCACTTTTGTCAGACTAAAGTATAGTAAATGTCTCATAAAAAGAGCCCAATGTGTACATTTTTCTATGCCAAATACTTTCCAAAATAAAATATTTCGGTTAATTTTTACTCCAAATGCTAATTGTTAAAAAGTTGTCGAAATTGCAAAACATGTTATCAAATTAGAAAGAAGCATGTATTTAAAAAGAGAATTTTTTCAACATCATGTAATAAAACTTTCATACCATTGTAGTAACTTTTCTGGAGCTACAGCAAGAAATGTGTATTGATTCCTTGGTCGCAGTTCACAGTTCTTTCTAAGCCCATTACAGCACCCTCTCAAAAGCATACCATTGCCTTTCTCTGTTGTTACTTTTGTTGGAAGTAATATAATAATAATAATAATAAACATTTATTGATCCAAAAGTATCATGGATATAATAGAATTAGTCAAAAACAACAAAGAAAAAAAGGAAATAAATAATGCAATAAACCAAATAACCCAAATACCCACCCATACAAATGATAATAATAAAAATAATAATTCTAGAAACGATTGGAAAATAAAACTTAAAACTAATAGATATTTACAAAAAAGGAAAACTAAGAAGTAACATTAAATATAAAAAACAATAAACCAAAACAGGCATTGTAATTTACATTATTTTTAAATGTATCTATATCCATTAAAAATTCATTGATACTGTAATAACATTTTTTTACCAACATTTCTCTGATATTTTTTAAATTGCTTTTGTTGTTTATATTCGTTTGATAGCCTATTATGAAGTTTTCTGCCCATATACTCTAATTCTTTACTAGAGACATTCAATTCAGACTGGTAAATGAAAGTCACTCGCCCTTCGAGTATTATAATTATGATATGCTTTGTTTTTTACATAATTGCATTTATTCAAATAAAAGTAGCATAGTACTTCCAAGATATATAACGAGGCCAGTGTCAAAAATCCAAGAGAAATGAAAATCAGTTTGAAGGAGACCCTTAATTTTGTGCCAGCTGAAAATTGTTTCTGTACTACAATGAATTTAATTGTAAACATTCTTCTTGAGAATTATAGGTCCAATAGAAATAAAAATTTCAATCAAAGCATCTGTTATTTTTTACTTTAAATTGCAATGTTCCATTATTCTTTAACAATATCAATTTTTGTACTACGAAAACAGCTTTTGCAGCTGCCGAAGAGCCTCATAGTAGGTGAACTCTTTCTGTGTCAATTACTAGAATGCAACTGTGTTTAAGTAAATTTTAAATGCAGCATCCAAATTTCATAATTTCGTATGTTTTTGGATCCCTATGAAGATAGGCAACAAAAAATGTTGCCAGCATAAAAAATAGCATATACTTTCGCATTAGAGCAATTTCAAATAATATTTTCTCTTTAAAAGGTTTTACCAGCGAAGAGGTAAGACAAAGAGGGTCACTTGCCGTTTTAAGCGAGTCCGCATGCATGACTTTTGACGTCTTGACAACAGTAAATTGACACAGATAGGGCGTCACAGCAGTAATTGCTTTGACATTGATTTTGACGATGACTGAGCATTACTGAGAATAATTAAACATTATTATTTCTGAATTAATTCTGGCGCGTTTTCATTTTAATTTATTGCTTCTTGCTGTTTTGTTAGTCCAGTGGTTAGTGACAGTAATAATTTCTTTGTTATCAATAAAAATTAATTTGATTTTTTTCATCTGATTTTACTTTCTTAATGTAGAATCTTCATACAGATGTTGATTGCTGAGCTAGGCCTTCGTAGATGATTTAAATCATTATAACCTTGTCACAACGTTGCATTAACCTTTTACTGTTAAGCTTGTCTGGACAAGTGAAAGTTAAGCAAGTGACAAGCTTGTCGTAAGCTTACATGTTATCTGGGTTAGTTAAGCCTTTTTCGGTGATTAATATTTATGAATTAATATAAGTATTCCTTTCTATTTGGAACTCTTTAGGGGTTGGAGGCACAAATTCCGTTCATTATATTATTTTGTTTCCTCTATATCTTCCGGATTATTGACCACAGCAAATAGAAATGTATTGCGACAGTTTTTTCAGGAGAATTTTAACAATTTAAGGGACTCAAACCTTTGCATTTTTTTTTAATTGGATTTTATATTTCTGCCATTTTGTTTTGTCAGATTTTACAAATTTTCTTTTGTAATACATATGAACCTGGCAACAATCTATAAAACAAATTTTCTTTTAGTTTGGCGGATACATCAGTCGACCTAAATTTAAAACTTATGAAATGGAGATTACTTCCTGATATTAACCTGGAAAGGTTGAAAATGACAAAATGTTTACTATTGGGTGCTGGAACGCTGGGTTGCGCAGTTGCTAGGAATTTACTGGTAAAATTTAACTCGAATTCATACTTATTAATTTTTTTTTTCATTCGTCATCATTGTAGGCATGGGGAATACGAACGATAACATTCGTAGATAACGGGCATGTCTCTTACTCAAACCCCGTGCGCCAAAGTCTTTACACATTTGATGATTGCATTTCGAATAAGGAAAAGGCGTCAGCTGCTGCTGAAAGCCTATTAAGGATATTCCCCAATGTTGTAAGTCGCTAAATGTCCATCTGATCTAAGTTTGAACCTTAAACCAATTCATTTTATCAAATTTTGAGACTACTTCTGGCCACAGCTTTACCATACCGATGCCAGGTCATCCAGTAGGCGATAGTCTTCTAACTCAAACAAAAGAATCTTATGAAAAACTAAAGAAATTGATCAGTGACCATGACATCATATTTTTATTGATGGATTCTAGGGAGAGCCGTTGGTTGCCAACAGTAATATCAACAAGTTTAAAAAAAGTAAGTCAAACTCTTAGCACCTGTTGTATGAAACATGTATTCTCTTGGATCAGATCACCATCAATGCCGCTCTTGGTTTTGATACGTACTTAGTAATGCGTCATGGTATAAATTGTGAAACGGAAAAAGAGAATACACCAAACATTCCTACTCATTTAAAGTGCATTCCGGGAAATAAATTAGGATGTTATTTTTGCAATGATATAACTGCACCTGGGGACGTAAGTGAATTATTACATATTGTGTATTGGACCATTTGATTGACCAAACTTTTCAGTCGTTCAAAGATCGTACTTTGGATCAACAATGCACTGTTACTAGACCAGGAGTTTCAAATATAGCAGGTGCTTTAGCTGTTGAATTAGCAGTATCCGTATTACAGCATCAAAATGGGTAATTTTAGGATTCTATAAAGATTTTCGCTAAGAGTTTCTATTAGTTTCGGGTACCGCAGGTTCAAACCTCGCTCTAGTCTTATAATCGGAGTTTTTCCTAAATCATGATCTTGATTAGGAGCGAAATTTGGCTTAGCGGAGGTGCCCAATAAACATATAAATTCTTAGGCTGTATTAAAGCTAAAATTTGTTCGACTGGAACCATGAAACCTTTCTCTATTAACTAAGCAAACATTTTAGCGCTAGAGCACCAGCATTTTACGCCAGCTCAAAGCATGAACTAGATGGATACAGAGAAAATGAGTGCAATTTAGGCATCATTCCCCATTCTATTAGGGGATTCCTATCTATGTTTAACCATGTACTACCGGCATCGGAAAGATATAACCAGTGTATCGCCTGCTCCGATACGGTTATTAAATTGTACGAGGAAAAAGGCTTTGAGTTCTTGCTTCAAGTTTTTCAAAATTCTGCTTATCTCGAAGAGGTCACGGGTTTGAATAAGATATACACGAACTGCGGCGAACTAGAGGTATTTTTCATATTGTAAAGCTAGGACTAGAAAAGAACTGTTTCTATTTTTCAGGACCTAAATTTTAGTGATGAAGAATCCGCTTGAAATATCACGAATACTCGATGTTGTTTTAACAAGTCACCTTTCAATTATACAAAATGCTTTAAGAGATGTTCAAACGCTTAATTTATTTGGATAATTTTATTGTGTTTTAATACTATAATACATAGTCTAAAAATAATTGTTTACTTGTATTAATATGAACTTCCTCACCCACTCCTCTTCAGTCTGGTGAATACAGGAAATAGTACTTGTTGTTTAAACATGCTATTAGTATATTAAACTTATTTGCCTTTCGAGACAAACACCACAATAATTCGACAATTAGCGTTTCAAATAAGTTTTTTTTATTACACATGCTTCCAACCTAATAGAAAGTTACTGCAAACGCTAGTGTTAAGGCCGCTTTACAGTTCGCAATTTTTTATTACATGCAATACAAATAGCGCATTCAACGGATTTCGATCAGCTGAGTGCAATTGCGCTATTTTTATTGTACACAAGAAAAAAATTGCGAACTGTAAAGCGGCCTTAAGAAAATATCTAGATGTCTAGCTCAAGTAAGAGGAGGTGGACGATCCTAGGATTCTACGATCGACTGAACCAGGGGGCTTTCGCTGAGTTGAGCGCGAGCCCAAGCAGCGGTGAGAATCTGCTTAAAGAAGTCTCAGGGAGTCCTTACGAACCAAGGTGCCTGCACGATTAGCCTGAGTGTCCTATTTTGAAAGTGCCTCGATGGACTTCAAGGTGCTTCGCACCTCAATTACTATGTTTTGTGTATTTGTGGGAATTTTGTTAAAAAAGGGAAATTTTGATAGCTGTCGTGGGAAATTCTATGCTTAAAGGTTGGGAACACTGCCTTGGGGCAATGCCGAACGTACTACACGCCTTAAGACTTAAGGTGAGTTTTCACAATGGCGGAATGCTGATTGCGGATTTAAATTCCGCGCAGAAAATTACATAAAAAAAATGGTATAGTTCAGATGCGCGGAGCTTTTTTAATGAATTCTAGCAACATTTCACTTTACAAAGTTATCCAATCTGGAATCTGCCATTTGGCAAATGATTATATAACAAACAAAAAAAAGATACAATAACAGCAACAATTACAATAAAACATGTATAAATTACCTCTTCTTCAGCCATCGTCACGAGCTAAGTGCTAACACCTACACCGACGTTGACTAGGGCTGCGTTCCGAGTCGCGCATAATGTATTGTAAGCGTCTGACGTAACGATACATCGTTCCGATTTAACATGTATGCGTGCATAAAAAGTTTTGCCGCGAAATCAGTTTAGACCCTGACAGAGGCTAGAATGGAACATACAACGCATAGAAAAAAAGGTAAATGCCGCCTATGCGTAGCATATGCACGACAAGTAAATCGGAACCACAGAATATCTAACAACCAGAACATCATCTTGGCCTGGCGGGAAGGGTTCGCGCATTCTCAACGCGCAGCTTGATCCGCCATTAAATCGGGCGAGAACTTGTGGTTCCGGCTATGTTCGCTCTTTGCATTAGGCACACGTCACTGACTACAAGTTTATATACGTATGTTAATTTAAATAGTGTTATCAAGTGCAAGTCGATAAAATATGAAAATGGAAACCCAGATAGCACATATACATTCGATGGACGTACACCAGACGTCCAGTTGTGTACAAATCAACGTACAGTGTACGTCCTGTGATGGTACGGTGGATGTCTTGTGGACGTACAATAGACGTCCAAAGTTCACAAAGTTGTATGTACACTGGATGTACAGTGTATACGTCCAATGTACGTTGATCCAAGTACATTCACACAACACATGGACGTTCAGTGGACGTAACGTGGATGTACAGTGAACATCCATATTTGGAACTTCTTTTAGATTGCAGTTTAAAATATTGTCGCTTGGTAATAAATTAAAAAAATACCTAAGAGTGTGATTATTTACATTAATTATAAAGACAAAAGTATGTTTAAACATAAATATAAGATCTGCATAACACCTTCTGTTGCTCTTATATGGTACAAATGGAGCCTACTTTTGATTGATGTAAATCAGTTATCATATCGCTTATTTTATATAAACTTCAGGGCTATATCAGTCGATAAGATGGAATTAATTAATTAAAAGAGAAACACTTGAGATATATATTTATTATTGAAGTTCACGTAATAATTATATTTATTATAATTATTTATTTAGTTCCTTTTCCCCCTTTCGCTGCAGCGACGTAGCCATCTGGCTGTTTCGGTTTCCACCTGCTTATTCGTAGCGGTGGGAAAACACTTTTGCGCACTTTCTGAAAATCGAAAGTTTAATTAGAAGTTACTTTAAAAAACCTAAAGAATCATGAATGCTTCATACATGCAGATTACGCAAACAGTCCTTTTATACAAGCATTAATAAAATTTCATACCGCTAATATCGTTTATACAAAATAAAAATTGTTGATTTATTTTTAACTCACCCAATAATAAGGTTGCTAATTTCAGTTCCCGAAAACTTTTCTTTGCTTTCCATCCCAAAAAAAACTGTACTCCGTTCCAGCAAATTTATTTGTGATGAATTTCCCTGCTGATCGGTACACAAAATCGTAAGTATTGTTTCCTCCTAGCCTGGATATTTCCCTTAACTACAAATTTATGCATATGGTAATAATATACAGAGTATTAGAACGTAATGATAAATCAAGCAATAAATTACAATCGAGAATATTGCAATACACTTGCGCAAAAACAAATTTCACTTCACTAATTTCAAGTGAAGTGAATATTTATAGAAGGTATTACTACAATATAATTTTGGCAGTACTTGCTGATCAAAAAATCGAAAAGACCGTTTAAAAAAATAGATAAAACTAGATCTGTCGATTAAATGTTGTTTAAAGGTTGTCACACTATGATTAGATTAAATATCGAGAATTCAAACGTAAGTTGAATTGTCGAGATTCATCGAGTTCTCTTATATTGCGCATCCGATTCTCACCGGCTAAGCTAGGTATATATAGTTTCGTTGAGGTGTACACAAAATTATGCGTGAAGTTATTTATTTCATAAATAATTCATAATTTATTCTGATAATACAACCTATATAGATCCCAAACAAGAGTAACCGGTACCTAAATACGACATACTATATGAAGTTGATTTTTATTTGCCTCCGTAGTCCGCGCCAGTTACGCGTATTTTAACCGGCACTGATACCAATTTTTATTAAATAATTAAAAAATATAATATAGATACTGAAATGTTTTAAACTGTTTGGGATACCCTCGAAGTGTTTAAAACTGTTGGAATACCTTCGAATGTTTAAAACTTTTTGGAAGGTTTCACTCTCACCAACAATGCATAGGTTATGTTTTATTTCTTCGCGGTAACAAACTATATATTGCCGGTAAGGGCATAAGAAACAGTGCCGGCACCAAAAATTAAAAACCGGCGCTGGTTACAATATGCCTAAAAATTAAAAGCCGGCGCCGGCTATGGAGATACTTCCTTTCTTATATAATACCATGTATACCTGCATATAAATTTATTGATATGACAATGACATACAGACTAATTCATACGTGCAAAAATTATCTATAAAACAATTATATTGATGATAGAGATCCTCATACAATGCGAAATATGTATACATACTTATATTATGTAGATGTAGTCCAATTCACAAATGTTTTCCGAAGAACCACAATGTCGGCCATTTCGACTTATGGAAGTTGTTGTGATCACAAAACATAACCTATTGTGAGGCATCCGTAAACAATTCGTGAATTGAACTATAATTGTTTATACCCTAAGTACTATAAGCAAAAGTGCGATATATTATAATTACCTTTTATTAACACACACTCTCACTCTACAAATTAGCCATCGAAAATCGAACGCTAAAAACTGTTATGCTGCTGTTATGCACGCACTTCAAACCATCTTCAAACGTAAGCCGGCTGTTTACGGGACGCTCGATTCAGCTCGGCCCTCGTCGTCCTTCCGCGGTTAAAAGTGTGGGTGATTTAAAAATGAAAGAATATTTTAACAATTATGTTAAAATTAAATATTCCTTTATTATTCTGCGTATATTTATTTTTTACCAGGTTAACACCCATAAAATAATCAGCGTAGCCCCTATGCAATGGGACAGAGAAGCTGTTAAAATTTTAAACATTTTTAACATTATTTAGAATATACTTGCGTATAATATGTAAATATTACCACAGCATAGTCCTAATATCAAATTAGTATTAAAGTTATTACTATTATATTTCTCATTAAACATACCTAATAAAAGATATTATTTTGTATCTTAACGACAACAATGTCCACCCCTGTTCGTCCATCGTACATAAACTCAGGCTGTCCGCTGTACATACATTCAAGTACATCCAATGCACGTCCACCTTTTGTCCATGTACGTTTGTACCTAAAATGGACTTATATCGGACGTCCATCGGATATTGTGTGCTATATGGGAAATGGAAAAGAAAGTAAAATAATTGTAAAAATAAGCCATATTCTTTCATTTTATCGTAGATATGTATCATATTCTCGAAATTCACTTCAGTTAACTTCTGTCAGGCACCGAATTCTATCAATGCCCATCCTGACTTCTCGCCCGAATAGTGACATCAAAGTCACGAAATTTTGCGCACTGAGATCAAAAGAGCCGACAAAGAGATTGTGTTCTGGTTGTTAGATATTCTGTGTCGGAACGCTCACAGTGTTCTATGTCTTTCAATGCACGCATCGCATAAAATGCGCGACTCGGAACGCAGCCTAGGACTACTATAAACAAAGATAGAAGCTAAAACCCGCTAGAAACTTAAAAACTATTCAACATAACTGCGGCACCGCAAAATAAACTACCCGCAAATATTTCGCGCTATTGACATTTTGAATATTTTTTAACCAATCATATGAAATCCGCTGTCCGCTGTTCTGAAAACTTACCTTTACGTGATTTGTTAACCTGCATGACCACTACGTGACCACGAACGTCACAGAAAAAGTGTATTTTTTTTTTGTTTTACTGCCTGCTGTCCTGCTTATTGTTTACGTTCTGTCATCTGATATTTATATATACCAAAGTATTTTTGCTTTAAATATGATCTAAACAGCAATGTTTGCGCCTCCGGCCAGAAACACTCATTTTGCAGTACTTCAAAGCGGCAGGAAAACTACCGTTTTCCTGCCTAGGCAAGCAAAATGTCACTAAAGGTTGGCCACAGTAGATTCCACATGACAGACGTGTAATAAATTGTCATTAAGCTAGAGTTCAACCTTGCTAAGATGAACTGGTATCTTCATTGCACTTATTATTGATAAATAGATATTAAACTAGAAGAAAATTACAGAAAAAGATTTATTCTCGGAAACGTCAAAATACTAAAGTATGTAACATGTGTGCCAACTTGTCAAAATTTCTTTTCTATTTTCAATTCAAAATTAAGATTTGTTGGTCCAGAGTATAACACGGCCAGAAACTCTTGCGAGTATTCGTACTTGTGGGCTTCGGCTTCCGCCTTGGCCCACAAACCGTACTCATACTCACAGAACTGTATATAGTTTCTGGCCTAGTGATATAAATAACTATTGTTCTTTTAAGTAAAAAAAAATAACTATATGACACGTCTCTTGTTTTAAATTTAGGTTATAAAAATATCATTTGACAAGTGAGTAATGTGGCATATCTTAAACTACTAACTTAACAATGTTGCCACCTTAAAATTCGAGGTCACGTGGGGGTCACATCCGATTACTCACGTCACAGACAGCAGATCAATAAGAAAGGATATTGAACTTGACTAAAATTCTGTGCACTTGGAAAATAGTTTCGTATCCAGTCACCGGCAGCGTTATTTACCGTGCTAATTTAAAAATATAATTATTGTTCTTTAAATTATTTATTATTGATAGGCCAAAGTCGCAAAGATTTTTATTTTTAATACTAAAACATACTGAAAATGTGTATATAAAATCCCTACGAATATTATTTACTACGTGCGACAATATCCTACGGAATTACATACACACATTTTGGAGATGTTTCAACATTAAAAACAAAAATCGTCGTCTTCTTCCAAGTAGACATGTTCTTGTGTAGCAATAAATTATCCACTTTTAACTCAAATATTCACATCGATCCGTCGACGTAAATTTAATAACATGAATGTTATATTCTATTACAACAAAAAGTTCTTTTTAACGTTGCCGACTTATTTTAGTAGATTCCGGAAAATTAATGCGGTGTAACCGAGTTCGCACGCAGTTGCCAGCCATTTTGGTCAGCCTGCTAATAGATAAGGACAAGAAGTACAGCCACAACTAGTGTTCCCAATCTTTAAGCATAGAATTTCCCACGAGAATTATCAAAATTTCTCTTTTTTTAAACAAAATTCCCACGAATGCGCAAAACCATGGTACCAATATACAAAATATTGATCTCGTGATGACGCGGTTGGACTCCAGTCCTACCAATAAAATAAACTAGTGAGCTGTTATAGTCACACCATTCTATTGAAGTAATAAAACTAATAAAACTTCATAAAATTACGCATTACCAATTAAATAGAAATAGACAAATATAAATAATAAATCCACATGTAAATGGAGTATACATTCAAAGTGTTTTAAATCACAATTGAATCTTAATTTTCAACGAAAATGTCATAGAATAACGTGAACACACGCTGATGACGCATTGGGAGCAGCTGCGCGACCTTGAGCGTATTTGGGACTTCGGAAGAGCATAGCTTGTATATTTGTACCTAGTAAATACGTCTTATTTTAGGATATCACAACGTTGCTAAAAAAAAATAAAAATTCCCACGAACACCATGCTATTTCCCTTTTTCCCTTCGACTTCAAAACTTCCCACGAATCGGGAAATATCCCACGAGTTGGCAACACTGGCCACAACAGCTGTTGTAGGGATGCCAACGTAAACGTTTAAAAAATAAAAATACTAATTTTCCGATTGTAGCGCTCCTCTTATTTGGAGGTAGAACTGAGAGTTTGCAACTCGAATAAGTGCTTTATTTTTCAATGCAAAATCGAGCTTATCTCTGTCGAGCTAGTTTACATGGCATGGCCGGCATGGCACATTGCGTATTGTGTTTCTGAAAGGGATTGCGGTCATGAATAGTGTTAATACTCCCGAGTTTTTTGAGGTTACGATAAAGTGCCTCTCTGTTTCTGTTTTACGCATCGTATCGACTTTGTTAAACCCGACCAAATACATACCAACAAAAGAGAACTTACCCAGGTCAGTAAGTCATATGTCTTACAATAGGTACTAAGTTTGTTTTATACTCCACAGAGATTGGAGAGGATTCGCTCATTTGATAGCTGTAATTCTGAAGATCTCTCCTTAATTTGAGCGATCTCTGACCCCAGCTTTGATATATGGAAGATATGGGGTGAGCAAGGTGGCAGTAGTGTTAAGAAGTTCTTATTATTTTTAGCAAAACTAGATCGGTACGATGTTTACGATGATATTATTTCATTGGTTGGTAAGACATTATTCCTCATTCAAATATTTAGTTGTCATTCTTAATGTATATATGTTTTAGTGACAGACATTAACAATCATAGAAAGAAAGTAGAATGTAGTGTTGACACATCTTTGTTTATAACTGTAAATGATCGTAATCAACCAGCAATACTCCCAAAGCAATATGATGCTTGCATATTATACGCAGATGACGATGGGAAGTTTGCTGCAGAAATCGTTCTGAGACTAGAACGGGACTACAAACTTACCATTTTTATGAAAGAACGAGATTTAATTGGTGGTACTATTGAACACGATGCTACTATGAAAATAATAGCTAGTCGGAGTAACCGATTGATCATAATTCTATCGCCTGCATTTCTTTCAAGTTCGGAGAATAAATATTTTATCAGCTTTGCACAATCCATTGGAATCGGTGTGTTTTATTAGTGTTAATACTAATTAATATAATATTACAGTTATTGCATTTCTAGAACAAAGGCAAAGAAAAATTATTCCATGCATATTGAAAGACTGTGAGATTCCAAATGAATTGAAGCCATTATTCAAATTGGATTATAGGAGACAGAGCACATTATATAATTTCTACGAAAAATTGTATATGTCAATAATACCATTACAGCAAATAATAACTAGGTACTTAATACATAATAATACCTTATAATAGCTTTTCATTCAATGCAAAAAAAAAAATCGTCGTTTCTCATCCAATGGATGAAATATTTCGTTTAAAAAAATCAATTTATGCAAATTTCATAATCTAAAATTGATTGCAAAAATAATATAGCGTCACATTTAGTGGATGAAATAATTTATATTAAGAAGTTAATTTAGGCAATTTTTATAATTGTGCCCCACAATGGGCGCCAAAACAATGTTGTGTTTTCATTTAAGTTTCTTGTTCAATTAATGTAATATTTCTATTAAATAAAAAAGTTGCTTTATACAATTTTAATAATAATTGCATTCTGGAGCGAAAATAGCATACCATCTTGTTTAATGGAAGAAATATGTGAAACGTGAAATTATGAACGAAAGCTTTATTATTTGCATACAAAAAAAAACATGACTTAATTTTCCTGGAAATGCATTTTTTGTTACACAATACATCAAATTTCATCCTCAATTAATTTTAAAGGAACAGTGATTTATGCAGTTTTCTTATATAATAATTTGCCCCACATTAGGCGCTAAAATATTAGGCTCCTCGTTCAAAGCAGGTTATGTAAATTACAGGCATTTACTTCTTTATTTATTTGATAAATTATTGATATTAAATGGTATATCTATACCTTTTAGGCCTACGGAAATCTCAAATAATAGTTGTCCATCTACAGTTAAAAATACTTTGACAGTACCACAGATCTCTTCCATGTAAGTATATTTTATAAATCGTCTTTTTTTGTATTAGATTTGAAGAAAATAAAGTGTATGCAAGAGCAATTCATTTTAGGCCTACAGAAATTGCAAAAAAAAACTTGTCCATCTCCAGTCAAAAATTTAACAGTGCCACAAATTTTCTTTGAAAAAAGTATACTTCGTGTTGGTAGTCCATTCCATTGTTTTCTTTAAACCTAATAGAGATGATTGCTTATTTTTTTATTCCTATATTCTTATTCTAATGCTTCTGTTTCAATTTAACGTATTGTGACGTGTTTCTATTATGAAAAACAAAAAAAAAACGTCTGGGTTTAAAAGAAATAAGCCGGCGATATATGTATTTAAACTAACTTGATTTATTTACACACTTAACTATTTAAAATCTTACATTCTGGTTCTTCTTCTCGCTAGACCTCCAGACACCCCCTTCACTTTTAGCTGTAGGAACAGTAGCGACATTTGGCCGCCAAAATGTTACTTTTAAGCGCAACACTTTTCCCATAAGCTTGGTTTGTCTTCTTGTATATAGTCACTGACCTAGTGCGTGCTTCGAGTTTGAGAAAAGAACAATTACGAATCTTCGACCCGGTACTGCCCTCTGTCATCCCTCTTTCGAACCTCGTACGTAGTTCCTTGTTCCGCTACGCGAGCGCCATCCAGGAGCGCCTAATGAAACCATCTGTTTAAAAGTTGGCGTTCGTTATAGTATATAATTATTTCCAATGTTAATGATTTCATTAAAGGTTTATCTTCAAACTGCAAATTGTTATAAGCCCGAACTACTTTCGCTAGTTTTTAGAAAAAAATTGTTTTCCAAATTTGAATTTTTGTTCCATTCTTAATAAAATAAATGTTTATAGGTCTATGAAGGAACACTCATCTCTACCAGAACTCAGGGAGCAGAGCAATAATGACTTGACTGAAAATAGCACAGCACTTGAAGAGCGATCCAATAGCATAAGTACTCTGGAATCATCAACACTCACTAAAACTAAAAAACCTAATTTTAAATGGAAAGGTATCAAAAAAATATTTAAGAAGAAGAAAGAAGCTTTGGCTTCTTAAAAGCTGAATATTAAAATTCTTATATTCCTTTTCAATGTTCCACAAAAAACTGTGCTACCTCTTCATTTACTTCTTCAAACGTGGTAAAAAAGAACGTGAACTATTGAGAAGTCAGTCTTTAAAATGATACATCTCGGGTCTTTTCTTATTTATTGCATATAAATATAAGTAAATGCACATCTTTCAAGGTTTCTTCCGGTAGTCCTAAATTATATTATAGTGTATTTTCTCATGTATATTAGACATGTGGTTTTACACTTTTAATTAGCCGTCCATTGAGTAATTATGTGTAAACTGCTAGGTTGTAATACAAACTAATAATTTGATTACGTTTCATACAATCACAATCAAAGAAAAGTAAAATTCAAGAACAAAAAACCTGAACGAACTAATTATGGTCGGTAATCCAAGAGTGAAAACACGAATATTGGCGTCAAAATATTACTTTTCAAATTTATCCCTTAAAACAGAGAAGCCGATTATTGTCCAAATCAGTAAACTTGGAATAAATCTTTTCGTTTACTGATAAATGTTAATATTCATTTTTTTTTGTCCTTCCAACCACGTTCTACTCAAGGAAAAAATTGGGAATGAATCTCAGTAATTAATATAAATAAATAATAAAATAAAATTAATTTAGTAGCAGCACGTATTTCCTGGTTAGATTCCTTTCCCTGGCATATATATATTTTTTTTTAATATACATTAACAAAATCACATTTACACAAATATCAAATAAATAAGTAATGTTTACTATATGAACAAGACATTTAGTTTCAAATTTATAATTCTATCTTCGATTTAGCACCTTTTACATATCAGTTTTTTTTTTTTTTGTTTATCTTTTTCTATCCACTGAGTTGAATGATTATTCTTTCACTTACCGTTTGTTAAATATATAACGGATAAAGAAATGTTTGTGCCTTTAAAATGTGTCTATAGTAGAAAAAAAAAATGAAGAAGTTGCAATTTTAAAAATAAACCTAGAACTTAGTAACTAGTAATATAATTACGGTTCGTTACGTTAGATTGTGTTAATAAATAAAAAAGAATTTACATAAATATATAGAATTGTTAAGGTAAAATTAAATGCTTATATGGCCATATTATTGTTTTATATATCTATATGTATATATATGTTATAAACACACTTATCTCTGTCTATAGTTTATATAATACTTACAATAGTTATGATATGTAAACTGTGATAATGTTATTTTTAGGTTATATAAATTTTATAATAAATATATATATATCTTTTTTAATAAAAAATATTTTTAGTTTTTTTATTTATTCTTATTTTATCGGTGACATACAGTTGTGTGACGAGTTTTCATTAAAAGTTTATGGAGACGTAAATAAATGCGAGATTAATTTTTTTTGCAAAAAAAGGTGAATGAAAATCAGGTCCAAATCTCACAAACTCTTTTTATTAATGATGGAATATTGGCGACATGTTTCAGGTGGTTGAACCACCTATCCTCAGGTCGAAGCTGGAAGCCGAAATAAAGGAAATTTACAAATATTTAGCATATACAAATAAGTAAAGTCACAAGAAAATTGGTGTTTAATTAACATTGAAATAAAGAAGTTCGTTCTCCAATCTTCATTTAATTGTAAGTTTTGTTTTGCTACATGTTTCGGTATAATAATATCATCAAGCAAAAAAACGTCAAAACGTAATATATAAATGATATGTCATTAAAACAATGTGTAGAGAGAAAAAAGAAAGGTTAAAAATCAAAACAAACAACAATTAAAATATCAACATTAACATATTAAAATACAATTCAAATTGATTGTCAATTGTTAATACTCAGTTCTTTGTCCTTCACAATCTGAATTGTATTTTAATATGTTAATGTGATATTACTTTGATTTTTAACATTCCTTTTTTTCCCTACACATTGTTTTAATGACAGGACATTTATACATTACTATTTAACGTTTTCTTTGCCTGATGATGGTATTATACTGAAACATATAGCAAAATAAAAATTAGAATGAAATCAAGATTGAAAAACGAACTTCTTTATTTCAATGTTAAACAATTTTTAACTGAATTTATAATAGATTATAAAAGTTAAGTTTTTGAAATTAAAATAATAATGAACGGATAAAAAATAAAAAGTTACAAAGTTAGTTGATTAATAATGAAAAAGTAATGATAATTAGAAAGAAAAAAACTGCCCACATAGCCAAATTTAAATTGCCCGTAATTATTCTCACTAACTTCAACGTTGAAACATAAAATTACCTACTATTTTGTACTACATTAATAGTTATTTTAATGCCTTTACGTTGAAGTTATTAAAAATAGTGGCGGGAAATTGAAATTTGGCTATTAGGATTGATATAGTAAATACAAAAGATTAAGTCAAAGTATAATAAAATTGGCTAAAATTGTTCAAAATACTAAGTAAAAATTAAAATAGTAAGGTAAAATATTTTTTTTTGTAGTATGTATGTAGGTGTAGGTTGGTTTAAATAAAATATTTTCGACTTCCGGTAATGTTCCCTTATACCGGAAGTAGTTGTCAACTTCCCACATAGCCAAATTTAAATTGCCCACAATTATTCTTCGTAACTTCAACGTGAAAACATAAAATTACCTACTATTATGTACTGTGAGATTCAAAATGATTGTCGTAATAAAAAAACTGTTTTCCGGAAAAATTTATCTATACATATTACCGATTTAATGAGTGAAGTTGCGCTACATACAAATTTCATACAATAAATCAAATTTCTTGACATTTAGTGACATTGGCGTTCGTGTTGTAATTTCCTTCGTTTATTTGTCTCATATTTTTTTTTTAAACCGTTTGTATTTACATCTAATATCACCAACAATAGCATAGTAACACTGACGTAGTTCAAACCTTCATTACAAACACCCGGCATATACCTACACCCTGTTACTATCTATAGGAGCGGAATTGACAATCTTTTTGAATCTCACCGTACTACATCAATAGTTATTTTAATACCTTTACGTTGAAGTTGCTAAAAATAGTGGCGGGTAATTTAAATTTGGCTATTAGGGTTTGTTATTGCAAATGAAAAGATAATAGTATTTTTATTTCAAGTTTGGCTTCTACTCTAAATTTTAATATAACATACCATGCACATAATCTTTATGCTTTACAAGCTATTCGCTATTTTTAAGTAATTTTGTGTTTCACGCAAATATATAAATTAAATAATTTTGTTGGTTCACCCCCAATAAACAAATTTCAAGTTTTCCGCAATTATATTTAGTAACTTCAACTTAAAGGTATTCAAATAACTATTAATATAATACAAAATCGTAGGAGTTACCAAAAATAATTGCGGGAAATTTGAATTTTGTTTACTGGGGTTTCAAGTTGCTTGTAGTTGGTATAGGGATTTTTTTTACTTTTATTATTCACCAAATGCGTTATTTATTTCCAACAATGAAATTAAGAAATATTAAACTGACTGCAGGAAGAGAAGGGACAAAAAAGGATCTTCAGTTTGTGATAACTCATTTCTTTTTTTTTAATAGCTAGCCCTAATTGGTATTGTCCGTCAAAAATACGTATATATGTCAAAAATTGTTAGCTGAAATGCTTTAGGAGATATTTCAGAAATAACTATAACAGCATAATCATTACAAGAAATACCATCTTTAACAAATTAAATGTGAATTGAATTGAAACTCTATAAATCTTCAATTATTTATGCAACCGAAACTACAAGTACAGCGTACCGAGTAATGCATAATTCGGAATTATTTGCAAATAATGTTTAAACACTATTTCAGGGTGCTGTTGCTTGGATTGCATTAATAATAATTGAAGATTTGTGGAGCTTAGATTGGCATTTAATTTGGTAATGATACATGTGTCGGTTCTAAGTGCTATTTGGTTATACAAATTTTCAAGCCAAAAGAAGCAACTTAGCAATTACTACTATAAAAAAATCGTTACAGTCCAGAAATTATTACTGGATTTACATATAAATTAAACTACAACTTTCCAAAACTATTGCGCCCAGCATATTCAAATCCTCTACAAGCATATTACATGTTTGATAGCTCATCAATGAGTTAGGTGGTGAAATGTATATTTATAAGCGGAGACACGTATCAAAAGTTTTCAATCTTTGATGGTATGTATATTTTGAATTTGTTTGTACAGATTGATTTATGGAAATATGTTAGATAACATATGCATCTATATGTATGTGGTTTAGTCTGGATTACATGAAATATTTTTGAAAAAAACGCATCGCAAAAAATAAATATACACTCTATAAAATCTAGAAGTTATATATAAAAATTTCTAGAAGTTGAAAATGAAAGTGTATGTAATTGCATGTATAGGTAATGAATTAAACCCATGGATCTAAATCATTGACAACCAACAAAAACAATCTGGTAGCTTACATCGTAATTAAAATATTATATCAAAACAATTAATCAATACTTTTATTAGATACCTACCCATTCCTGGACAGTTTTGTTTTTTTCGATAGAATGAACTTCATTGCTGGTTTATTTAGATATCTAATGATGGAATTCCAAGATACGCAAATATGAACTAGAGTATTAAACTTCTAAATTAGGAGTTATATGAGCTTGTTATTTTTCCTTTTATGCTCAACCTTCTTTTTTTATTAGCATTGTTTGGGCAGGCCTTAGGAATCCACCCACGATGTCGTTATTAGTACATGCCTACATTTATTTCTTTGGAATTTATGTATTTGCAAGGTATATTCACAGTTCATATAGTTTGAAGTACAAAATTAAAATTTTTATAATATTACTTTCTCATCTCTGCTTTGAGCTTTCAGGATACAATTATTTAATCTTTTTCGTTAGATAATTGAACTATCGGCGAATTTCAGTTGGAAAAATATTTTTTTAGTGAAACCTGAAGTGTAGTGAATCTCCTACTGATCATATCAATAAAAGAAATGGCAACAAACAAATTTAAAAGTGATGAAAATATATATCTTTGTTATGTCCTTAATACGTATACAGAATTATTGTTTCCCGTCATTAGTTTTAGTATAACTTCAACAAAACATGAAGATGTTGTAATCACAAGCTGGAAATTGTGATTATGAATACGAATACAATTATATTCACATTTCTTGAAATCACAATTTTATATGATTTTCATCTGAATTTGGAATATGTTAATTGCCCCACAGTGATCAAAATCATCTTTGCAAATACTTAATACTTTAAAACGATGAAAAAAAAATGAGAAACTACTACCTCCTTTCCAAACGAAGAGGGATGGAACGAATGCAACGAAAAAACATTGACGCAAGCTGGTTTATGGACGGTCCGAAAGCAGGCCCAGACTTTTTTTAGCGTAGTTTGAGATTTAGGAAATATTACAACTTTGGATAACACAACGGCTTTTCAGGCTGAAAGCTATGAATTTAGGACGTGCGCTAGAGAGATTTTGAATAATAAAATCAGACACAAACCAACAGAAATTTACAATGAGAGTGAAGCGGTGTTGAGAGCACTAGAGGGCTCATAAATGTAACTCCCAGCTGGTTTGAGACTGTAAATATACTCTAAATATTGCAACGAGCGCCAATTTTTTAAACTGTCGGTTTCGATAGGCGCCCCTAGATGGCGCTAGCATAGCGGAAGAATTACGTACGAGGAATGACGGAGGGCAGTACTGGGTCGAAGATTCGTGATTATTCTTCTGAATCTAGAAACACGCCCCAGATGTGTCCCGAACAATGTCGTAATCCCGGCGCCAAATATAAATAACGCGTGGAGATTGGCCGGGCAGTCAATCAGTCGATACGAGTTAAATAGTGCGGATAATGAGTGGAGATAAATACGAGCGAATTAGTACGTGTGATATAAATATCGGTGCAACTAAATCGTTTACATAAATTAAGACATTAGTAATTAAGTGATTTAATTAATAAGTGATTTTTAATAGTAAGTAGTGAGTGATTTAATTGTAGTGTTTATTTTAATCTCTTTTATTAGACTTTAAGTAGGCCGTAAGTGCGTTAATAAATCAAGTTAATTTAAATATATCGCCTGTGTATTTTTCTAAACCCCGACAATGTTTTAAGAGTAGAAAAACCTTACAATATATTGGGAACGGCTAATTATCTATCTCTAGTCTGAATATCTATACAGGCATTAACTCATTCGAGGAAATGAGGAAGTAGACAGCTTTGGCGAAAAAAGGTGCCATTTTAGGGATCAGAACCTGTCATTGGCAAATAAGCTGCAGTGCAAATCAATTTTTGGGCAAAACAGAAATTGATCCATATTGGAATTGTCCTGGTGTGTGTATTTCACCTAATCATGTCAGAACCAAAGCATTACTTAAGCTTGACCATGAAAGTGTCAAAGCAATTATTTCTGTCTGTACAGCTCAGAAACCACTACATACACAGTGAATGACAACTGCGTTTGGAGGAGAAGGAGGAGCCAATTGCACACTTTTTCTGCAACTGTTCTGCCGCCACAGGAATCAGGTTTTTGATCTTTAAGAAGATTTATCTTTCTCTAGAAGACCTGAAAAAAATATCATTAAGCAAGGATTCAGAGGTGCCTTAAAGACATGTACTTGTTGGATGACCTTTAAATTTAAGATAACATTCACTCTATAATAGCAACAAATTAGAACTAAATGCATGTTAGATACGATTTTAAGGAGTCTAAGCTTCAACCACAAGGAAATCACAAATTGTCTTTTATTATATAGGTATATATTATTACCCCATATGTTGCTTAATTGTGGATATCAAGAGTTTATTCAATATTAAGGGACATTGGTTGCTTTATTAAAAATAAAAATAGGATACTCTTCGTCAATTTTCAGATGATACTTTAGTCGTTTGCATCAAAGACGATATTGTTTCCAATTTTAACCCCTTATGACAGTAATCTAAACGATTTCATTTTTTCCCATGGTACAGCATATGTAAGATTTCATTTAAGAATCATTTTTAATGAACATTTAAGTGTACTCTATGTTCAGTTGTATAAATAATCAAGAATTGATTGGCCTTAGATTCGCATTTAATTTGAGAAAGATAGTATACTTAACTCAAAAAAAGATGACAGGGAAAATAAGCCCTTAAGGAAAAATATATCTCCTTTAATCTATCAGCAATTGCGCAAGCGCAGACACTAAAAATTATTTTTTATTGAATTATTTGGAGGAAACTATAAAGGTCAATTCTGCAAATGTAAATCTCTAGCCGAAGAGATTGTGGCACCTTTGTCGCATACCGCCGTAAAAGGTTAGCTTTATCGTCCTTTCTTAGCCATCTCGCGGGTGTTCAGATGGTATAATATGCAAATACTTAATGTGCTCTGTATTTAATTACATAAACGTGTTGTGCCGTATTAAAAAATGATTTAGAAATGTGTTTTTGCATAAATGTAAGTTCTGGTAAGTATAAATTTACTAAAGCGCTTACTTCCATTTCCTGTTTAAGATTTAGTTTTGTAAGAATTTCTTGATATTGATGTATGTATAAGATAATCTATCACAGTGACGGCTGGTGCATACGTCACAAAAATACGAACAGTTGATTGCAATAAAATCGAAGTGAACAACAGAATTAAAGATCAGAATTGTTATATGAAATCCTTTACCGGAAACTACAAAAGTGTAATTCTGGGAATGTAAATCTCTGTGTAAGCCGAAAAGGTTGCGGCATCTTTGTCGCGCACGGTAATCTGTCGAAGCGAGAGTTAACTCCGTCGTGTATTATGGCAGCATTGCATTTAATGTGGATTTGTTAGAATGACGTTTAAGAATTCGTTTTACATACCTAGGTCATATTTTTGTGTTGATTGTACATGAAATCACATATGACTTGCTTGAATTACCACATAATATCAATTTATTAGTTCCTGGATTCCAGGTATTCAAAGGAGTTAAGAAATTGCCGAAAAGATACAAATTTATTTCAAACGAAAAATGTTTCTAACGACAAGTAAAATTATTTTTACTGCAAAATGTTGTTTATTATATGTATTAAAAAAGTGTTTGGATTTATGTGCTGGAACATTTGTTGTAATGTTTTTGTTATATATTTGTGTATTTTTAATTATTATTTATGTATGTTCTGTTACTAATTACCAGTGGCGGCTCGTGACGATATTGAGTGGTGGCAGCGATCTCTAGCCAACTCTCCTCTCTCCTTTATTAATTTTACAAAGTTGAATCGGTTTAGCTCAGCTTGCAGTAATTTATTACCACGTTTATTGTTAACTAAAATAATACCGACACAAAAAATTTAATGTAGGCCAATTTAGAAGCCATTTTAACTTATCTACCTAAATATAAATACCAGCGTATTTCCTTCGGAATTGCATATGTTAATCTTTAAACTGTACGTACATGGACTAATTGTTTACATTCCCTCTCCTAACTAACGCAAAAGTATTTAGATGTTTTTGTGATTTTATACCTACGAAAATATAACACAACAGAAAGCACATGAGTTATTTAAGCGAAGATTCTCGAGTAAAATATAATGGATATTCTAAGCATAAGCGGACGTATTTCTTACAATGAATGGGAAACACAATTTTTATTTTCTTTGTTTGCTAGCCTAAACACATAACTTATTCTTGTACTTAAAACACTATTATGATGTATTTTTCAGGAATAACTCTTAAACATTAAACTTTATTATATTTATTATTTCATTTTCTTATTTGAAATACTATAGTTATTAATTTGCGATGTCATCCTAGAATAATACTACACTTTATTACTATAATTAATAAATATAAGTATGTATTCTTAAACCCAATTTTTATTGCGGAGGAGTGCCTAAACCGTCCGCGTGCGACCGCCTTCTACATATGTTTCTACTTGCAATAGCTGATCTTCGACGGCCGTCTGACTCACACGTTTGTTTACCGTGATAGTGGGTGACCCTTCCCCCACAGTGCCAAACACTGACCTATACTGATGATGCGTGACTCGATCAACCAGCGGGCCAAGACCCGGTTGGCCCCACTTCAATGTAATATTTGCGTATACTGCGACTAAATCATGGGAATCACCGGGTTTATTCTGTACTTAAATGTGTGTGTGTGTGTGTGCGTGTATTTATCGGTATTTTCACAGAAAATTAAAGCTTTTTAATGATTAATTAGCAATTTGCAATGGTGGGGCCATAATATCATAATTTTTAGGAAACATTGTACGTAGTTTAAATTGACATGTTCTACAGTGTATGTTTTATAAAACAAATAAAGAAATATAGAATATAATATAATATCTCATTTAATACGGGACCTGCGTTTTCACATAATAAATAACAAAAGGCAAATTAGACTTTAATATTGGCTTTGTATGTTTTTAATTCCGATGTTGTTAGCAAATTTCTAATTCTATACGAAATCTAACTTGTGAGTAACTCTTCTTAGAGTAGGTAATAGACACGCCCTTCTGCCGATTCAGATGAATGAACCTTCAAAACACTTTTACACGAGCTACTAGATTGCACTTCGTCCGCACACAATCGCATTCTAGATTTGCGGTATAGATATGCTTAGTTACTTACCGGAGAGTATAAGAATAACAGAAAAATACTAATTACACACACAAACGAAAGTGGAGAGAATTGGAATGTCACGCGCAATGAAAATTTTAAATGATTATTTTTACAATCTGCGATCCAATAAATACGTTTCTGTAAGTACTTCTCTAAATCATTAATTACGGTTACTGACTGACTTTTAATGGTTTACATCTGATGCTGACTTATGCTCTTGAAACTTGTGTGTATCTATTGCACCTACGCAAGCTCCGCCCTAAAACACCCACGCTACTTTTATGCGACCCGGGCAACTACCCCTTGCCAATATTTTGCAGGACTGCCCACGTCCTTATTATCTACCTACTGGCGTGTAATCCTATGGGAAGTTTCTCTTTCCAAATGCCATATCTTGTGTTGGTTTCAAATTGCTAATGTGATAAAACTTTTTAAAGCATTAATTATTATTCCTTTTTTATAAGACAGAATGTACATGCATAACAGTATACATGTTCATAGGTTGTACCTTGTAGGCTTATTAAATAACATCCAATGAAAGGCAGACACTTCTCTTAAATAAAACATTGTGCAAGTATAAATTAGATTAGTGTTAGAAATGAAACGAATATTTGAATTTGGGCTCTCGGAATCGGTGCAAAAAGGAATCTACAACTGCACTACTAATCTCAAATGAATAATTAAATTGACATACTATCGACTCGTGATGCTTTGGATAGATTTGCCAAATTTTTATAAGCGCATGGTATAGCTGAGTTAAAAGAAATTAAAAATTAACCCAACGAAATTATACGCAAAGCAACTATTGCAGTGAAATGGAAAAAAAATATATAACGAATTCAAGAAAAACTATAAAACGCAATTGAAACGAGCTAAGAAACGTAGTCATATTAATTTACTGCATACTTACTTCATCAATTTTGATAACAAAGGCTTTATGGCATCTAAATCAGAAAACACTGTTTTTTAACTCAAGTTTTTAATTCGTTCTGTATGTCAGTGCCTGAATCCAAATATTTTGAGTCACATTCCATACAATGTCTTTTCTGCAGAGACTTATTTGAATAATATAAGAGTATATAACTGTAATAGGTACTTTTCATTTAGTGAATGTCCTTCGTATGCGACCGTGAAAAATTTGGATTGCGAGCTTTAAAAGAGGTAAATTTTCCATTGAAGATGAACACCGATCTGGAAGGCCAGTTTCTGTGTCCGTCCCCGAAAATATTGATGCACTTCATGACATAATTTTGTCAGACTGTCGAATTGGGCTAAAGAGATTAGCTGGGACACAGTATTTCATATGAACGCGTCCATCATATAGTTCACGTCGATGTAAACATGAGAAAAATTTCTGTAAAATGGATCCCCAAACGTCTGAATATTGACCAGAAGCATGCAGGAGTAGAAGCATCGCGTTCGATCTGTGCTCGGTTTGTATAAGATGCAGACTTCTTAAGCCGTATTGATACTATGGATGAAACTTGGATACATTCCTACAACCCAGAAACAAAACAACATGATGATGGAATAGAGACACTCTGGTTCTCCAAGGCCTAAGAATATTCGTGTTCAAAGATCTGCTGGAAAAGTTCTTGCTTCAGTTTTTTGGGATTGCCATGGTGTAATCATGACTGGTTTTCTGAATAAGGGTAGAACAATAACTGCGAACTATTATTCGACATTACTGACCACTCTACGACAAGAAGTTAAGAAGAGAAGACGAGGAAAGTTGTTCAAAGGTGTTTTGTTTTTGCAGGACAATACCCTTGCACACAAATCGCATGTTGCCGAGCAATCAATACGTAATTTAGGATTCGAATTACTCGAACACCCTCCTTATTCACCAGATCCGGCTCTGTCCGACTATCATGTGTTTTTTTCAACTAAAAAAAAGTTTAAAAGGTCGTAAATTTTCTTCCAGCGAAGAAGTGATAGAAGCTGTGAAGGCCTGGTGTGCAGAGCAAGATGAAAAAATCTTTTTGAAAAATCTAGAGGCGTTGCAGGTTTGTTGTAATAAATGTATCCAATTAAAAGGAGACTACCTTGAATAATAAAATATTTTTACTTTTAAATGCTTCTGCAGCAGGCTAAGAATTTTTCAATACATCCTCGTATAAGGATTAACTTCATTGGTGTTAAGAAAGTTAATCTAGCCATTGCTTATCCATTTGCCGATATTATTAATGTCTTATGAAGGAGAGGTAGCCTTCACAACTTAAATTTGCAAAAGTAATACCTCTATTTAAGAAAGTTAGTAAAGGGGATTTAAATAATTATAGATAAATAGCAATTTTACTTGTACTTTCACATAAGTTTTTTTGTTCTCAACAATACGGCTGCCGTAAGACTAAATCTACTCTTAAGGCATATTAATAAGACTTATTGAAGATACAACGAACGCCATTGACAGATCACAGAATTGTTCTGCTACTTCATTAGATTTAAGTAAGGCTTTTGATTGCGTTGATCATGATATGCTTAAAGTTAGAATACCACGGCGTACACGGTGTACCTTTGAAATAATTCAAATCCAATTTAGAAAATTGTCAGCAGATTTTAGGATCTCAGCAATCATTATCTTGTCCGATACACATATTTTTAGAGGTGACTCAAGTATCTAAACTTGGTCCAATTTTATTTATTTATCTAAGCGACCCACCATGTGATTTGGATCATTACAGTACTGTAACATTCTCAGATAACATACCACTTTTATCAGTAACCAAAGTACGACAAATTACTTAATTGACACTGAAGAAATATCCTACTGCACAGGATAACAATGGATATACTACCAATAAATTAAAGTTGAATACGAATAAATCACGAAAAATAAGGTTTTATTTAGGGCAAGGTAATGTACGCTCTCTTATTCTTCTAGATGTAACTGCAGATTTTGAATTGGGAAGATGATATTAATCGTTATGCCGTAAAATTAAATATGTTTGTCTACCGAATCAGAAAAATAGTGGATATCACCAAATAAAACAGCTTCAATACTGTATTATGCTAATTTCCTCAGTTTAGTCAATTATATGGGGAACTTCTCTCCAAGTTCTAAGATTTTTTTAAATTCAAAAAAAAGTAGTAGAATAATTAGTGAAAAGTCACCAAGGGAGCATTGTAAACTGTTCAAAAAATTTAAAATGTTGTCTGTACGTTCTTTATATATACTCAATGACATTAGAAGGCTTACACCTTGAAGGAATAATTTGTTGGATTTAATTTTTTGGAAATATAATAGTTTTACATAAAAAATGATAACATTTGCAAAAAATATGTATTATTAACATGCATGTAATAAGAAAAAAATGATAATAATGTGTTTGGCGACCCCGTAGCTGAATACACTCCTGTACACGTCCAGGCATCGACAAAATGAGATGGTCGATATCTGCTTGTAATATCTCGTTTCAAGTGATTTGAACTTCGTGAATTAACTGTACCAGAGATATCTCACACAGGTTCAATGGGGTTTAAATTCGGTGAACGGTGTGGTCACGACAAGACTTTAATGCCTCCTCCTTGGAGAGAAAATCCATAGTTCTATGAGCAATATGGGGACGTGCGTTGCCTTGCTGAAAAAGGACATGTGGACGGTCATCTAGATAAGGTAGTAAAGAGACATCATCAACCTAACGTGCAGTTGTCACACTGACTCGAATAAAGATAAGTGGTGATCGGTTACCATCGCCAACATAATAATAATAATAATAATAATAATAATAAGTGGTTTATTGACAACAGAGAATACATTTTCAAAACATAACAAAATGTTATAAGAACAACTCTTAATAGTATATGCAAGAGACATATAGAAAAGAAATAGACAAAGTCCTAATCGTTCACTCTTTGATGCAAACGGCTCGAGATCAGCGACTTACTCGAAGTAGCTGGTCTAACCTCTCAAGCCTACAAGGATGAAATAAAAGGAGAACGCCAAACGAAGCTACAAAACACACAACTAACTAAATATATATATATGAATACAACAAAATTATACAGTAATACAAATATGAGGGTATCTATATAGAATTCAAATTTAATTATAGCCATACGATTCACAATAATATTTCGTAGTCGACAGGCGAAGGAACTCGAAGCGACAAACGCAGATCAGATGGGACACCTTATATAAACGGACGATATGGTAAGAAAAAGACCTTTTGAACATTTCGAGGTGGTGCTGGGGCGGTGTGAGCAGTCCTCTAAATCTAATATTTATTGTATGAACGTCCGCTCTGAAAGTAATCTTCGATAGAGATAACTAGGCTCTTTGTGAGTAATGATTTTGAAATAAAACGCAGTTGCATGAAAATCAGCCCTGCGAGACATGTTGAACCAATTAGCTAGTTTAAATGTATGGAAATATGGTCATAGCGACGAAGGCATAAATAAAACGCAGGCATGAGTTCTGCACTCGCTGTATTCTCAATCTATCAGAACTGTCAAGACAGGGGAAATATACATTAATACAAAAGTTAAAATGCGACAACACAAGTGTCTCACATAAGAGCTTTCTCAAATTTATATCCAAGCAGTCCCTACTGCCAAACAGAACCCTCAAACAGCAAAATGCACGTCTTATAAGGCAAGAAACATGTTTTTTAAACCGAAGCTTGGAATCCATGAGCAACCCCAGATTCTTGGCATGCTCTGAGATGGTTAGTGCCTCGCTGTTAACAAAAACTCGTATTTGGTCAATAACTTTAGATTTAGTTTTAGCCCTGCAAAGACCAGGACGCTAGATTTTTTGGAATTAAGACGCAGCGAGTGCCGTAAAGATTCGTCAGCAATTCGTGCCAGATCGTCATTAATATTTTGAACAGCTGTCGCGACGGCATTAGGAGGAAACGAGTAATACAACTGCGTATCGTCAGCATACATATGATATTTGCAGTATACTAAGCATTTAATAATATTAGCAGAATATATAGAATAAAGTAACGGTCCTAAAATGCTACCCTGTGGCACACCCGATACGATTGCCGATGTCCAGATATTCGACCACCGTACGACACCCTACGAGTTCTGTTAGAAAATAAGAATGGAAAAAGTAATAGTGTCTTGAGTAAAGCCGATATAATGTAATAGGATAATAAAAGGAATGATAATTGTATCGAAGCTATACTGTAATCGGAAGAACGAGAACAGTGATATCATTATTGTCCGTAGACCGCAAAATGTCATCAGTAATGTGAGCCATGGCAGAAGCACAACGTACACCCGACCTAAATCTGATTGTTCAGAAGCAAAATATTATGGTATCAAATACAGTTTAATTTGTCGATCAATTATACGTTCCAACACCTTAGATATAGTAGGTAAAATGGAAATGGGTCTCAGATCGTTAACACTGGCAGGGTCATTAACTTTAGGTAATGGTATTATAATACTATCTTTCCAACAATGCGGGAAAACATTTTCTAATAAACAGGTATTAATGATATGCGTAATAACTGGAATTAAATGCGGACAACACAGCCTTAACATTTTTAAAGTAATATCATCACAACCACACGAATTAGACTTTAGTGAGCGAATAACCATTTCAACCTCAGTCTCCGTTGTCAGCACAAAAGAAAAAGTACTCTGTGTGAGCGAGCATAGCGCCGTATCCTTTTACGGCTATTGTGCATACCTAGATAGAATCGCGATTCATCGCTGAAGACGACATTATGCCATTTTGCTTCCCAATACTGCCGTTCTCTACCCCAGTTCAAACGTTGAAAGGAGTCGTGGACGGTATGAAAAAAGTCCAAAGGCTCGAATGACGCGATATAGTGTACGCATAATAACATGTCTACATTCTTCTCCAAACCATTGATCAGCGCAATTTGAGGCGTAGTAGCAAAACGGTCTGGTAGAACTGGTTGTCCGAAGCGTCTAGCGCGTTGGTCTCCTTCTCTACCTTCTTTAGTCCACACAAATATCACATTATCTCGATAGGCAACAATTCCATCTATTGTGCTTTTTTCCCTATGGGTGAAGTGTAACTCAAAGAACTCAAAGAAGGCAAGTCGGTCAGAAAGACCTATTGTGCCTCCATGTCAATTTTGGCCCTCTCAGTCAAGTTGCACCCTATCAAAGAAGTTCGCAATCTGGCTGAAAATTAGCTTACCGACTCTGGGTTCGTCCAACCAATCGACCCCAAAGTGCGTCCACTGCTGGGCAGTTAACAAGAAGATGAGCAGGAGCTTCCTTCGCACTCTCACACGTTCTGTACAGGGGAGAGTTTACTAACCCCATGCGATGCGTGTATTTATTTAGTGCACAGTACCCGTTTAAGATTGCTGTGAGTAATTTCAATCTATCTTTGCTCATACAGACTGCCTTACGGAGTGTTTCTTCATTCGGATGAAGGCCTAGACATTGACAGTCTTGCGCCGGCGAGTCCAATCCAAAAGCAGCGGTGCCTAGCAGCAAGTTGGGATCTGACAAACGTTTTGATGCTGCCATATAAGTTGCCACACGTCGCTTCTGGACCTAAAACTGGCTGCTCGCTGGCGCCCCTTGCCAACGTGTCAGCTATTTCAATGCCTCTGATCCCAGAGTGACCTGGCACCCATCTTAATGTAACATTTAGATGTTCCGCCAGCTGTTTAAGCTTTCTGTTGCACCCCAGTACCACCTCAGAGTCACATCTGACAGCCCGTAAAGCTTTGAGTGCAACCTGGTTATCGGAGATGATTTCTACTCCTCCATTCTTGCGCGAGCAGTTTGAGAAGCCCTCAGCACAAATCTGGATGGCAATAATTTCGGCTTGGAAGACGGTGGGGGAGGTCCCTCGCTGAAACTTCACCGTCCCGCTTTTCGTCCCTCCAGATTTCAATGTCCGTGCCATTACGCGTTTTCGAGACATCGACGAACCAGCGACATGGATCGCGTTTCGGTTTGCGGATGTTTCCCTACTGGAGGTATCCACGCTGTATCCCCAGAGAAGCTGAAAACGGACAAGATCTTAACCGCCTTTACGGACAGTGGTACTGTTCGGTATAGTTGAAGATGCTGGTGTGGTCTCCGACTTTGTCGGAGAAGCACTTGAATTCACTACATTTTGCTCTGTAAGCCCCTAGGGTTGCTTCAGACCACAACACCAACTGCAGCGGAGGAAGTCCAAGAATGGTCCCCACAGCAACCGTTGGTGTCGAGGACATGGCTCCACCATAGCTTGCTTTAAATATAGTCATTCCGATTCCAAAAAATCAAGTTGAACAACTTGATCTCCTTTTGGTTGTAATACTTCTGTCACTGAGCATATAACCTATTGAATTAAATGAAATTTAATAAAGGTAATTTTTTTGAGTGATGCGTGTACACAGCTTCCCACACTGATTTAAATATCTAGAGAGATTGCATTACTTCAACTAGATATATTGGCCGATATGCATACAATGTGTTGCCAGATAATCTTCATAAGAGTGGACACTTTTTTAGTATTGATTAAAAAATAGAATTCTTAATAAAAAATTTTTCTTAGTCTGAAACTCACAAAGAATACCAATCTTTTAAAATAAGTCACTTTTTGGTATTAAAATACATTGCGTCAATTATACTGTCGATTTTTAAAAAGAAAAATAGTTCTTCAAAGTTTTGGTTTGTTACTAAAAAAGGCGTTTTATATTTATTGTCCTTATTTCACTTAAATTTAACTCTCGAATTCCCTACTCGATCCAACTGCAATATACTTGCAAATACACAAGGAAAGCGTTCTGCACGGGGAATATAAATAAAATAAAATGGTGAGAGAAAAAAATGCGACTACGTTAAAAGTATATTCCATTATCTCTCGCAGGATATGTCACACCTACGCAAAAGCATCGTGCTCTTTATTCCCTTGGTTTTCATATGTTATTTACCGTGCCTTAGCTCCAATTGTCGAGAACTATCCCGAATACCGTATTATTATTCGCATTAATTGGGAATTTGTCTTACTAAATGCCGGCTAATATAATTCAACACCCATCAGTTTTACAATTTTATAAAAGGTTAAATATTTTAAAGAAATTGGGTTTGATTCGTACCGTTTGCGAAAACAGATCTACAAGCAAAAAGTGGAAAGCGTAGGTAATGCACAATAGGGTTTATATCGCAACCTACACAAGTCGGGTTAATTTTAATTTAATGTTATCTTTACCTGAAAATGTGAAGTAAACAAACTTCAGTAAAATGTCAAACAGTCACTTTATTCGGCCATTTATCAAATTAATATGTGTAGGTTGGCTATCTTTTTATAGATCAATTATATCTCCTACTAAATGAATACAAAATTTGAAATATTACCATTTAACTAATGTATCATATACTGTACGAGCCACATCAACTACGAATAGAAGTGTGCGCTTCATGCATATAACAACGTGTCTAGCTGTTTGGAGTTTGGATGGCTCCTGCGATATGTTGTAAACACCATATATACCAATTCGAGCAAGTGCAAGTTGTTCAAAAAGACTGCCTTACGGAGTGTTTCCTCGTTCGGATGAAGCCCTAGAGATTTACAGTATCTTGCGCCGGCGAGTCCATTTCAAAAGGAGCAGTGCCTAGCAGCAAGTTGGGATCTGACAAACGCTTTGATGCTGTCATATGAGCTACCATACCTCGGTTCTAGACTTAAGAACGGCAGCTCGCTGACACTCCTTGCTAACGTGTCAGCTATTTCATTGCCTCTGATCCCAGAGTGACCTGGTACCCATCTCAATGCAACATTTAGATGTTTCGCCAGCTGTTTAAGCTTTCTGTGACACCCCAGTACCACCTCAGTGTCAAATCTGATAGTCCTCAAAGCTTTGAGGGCAACCTGGCTGTTGGAGATGATTTTTACCCTTCCATTCTTTTGCAGGCAATCATCACAAGTCTGAATGGCAATAATTTCAGCCTGGGAACTTGTCGGGGAGCCCCGCAGGCCAAAAGCTCCGCCGTCCCGCTCTCCGTCCCTCCAGATTCCAATGCTCGTGCCATTACGCGTTTTTGAGGCATCGATAAACCAGGGGAATAGCTGTATCCCCCAGAGAAGCTGAAAACGGGCGAGATCTTTTCCGCCTTTACGGACAGTGATACTGTCTGTTCGATGTAGTTGAAGATGCTGGTGTGGTCTCCGACTTTAGCGGAGAAGCCCTTGCATCCACTACATTTTGCTCTAAGACCCTAGGGTTGCTTCTGACCACAACACCAACTGCAGCGGGGGAAGCCACATAGCAGTCGGCGCTGAGACATGGCTCCCGTGATCCCCAAACAGGCAATTCTCTGGACTTTGCTAAGCGCACTTATGAGCATAGCGTAGATTTGCTTTATGTCATCAGACTAGCTAGGCGTAAGTTATAGAGAGTACTATAACTTTCGTGTACAGCCAGTGCACCATTGCAGGCTTTAGCCCCCATGTTTTACCGAACATACCTCTACAGGCCCAGAAGTTCCTTATAGCTTTGTTCGTCACATGTTCTTAGGTGTGATTTGTACAGCAGTTTGGCGTCCAAGATAACACACAGGTATTTAACCTCGGTTGATACGAGTATTTTACAGTCGAATATAGCGGCACACTAGAGTTTGGAAAGCTCCTCCTCCATGTGAATGGAACCATAGTCGTTTTGCTAAAGTTGACATTAAGACCTTCTCTTATACACCACCTCTCTTCAAGCTTGAGCGCGATCTGCATCCTTTCGAAAATCGCGCCCTCAAACTTCCCGCAGAGAAGAATGGTAATGTCATCGACATAGCCCTGCACGTGGAAGCCCACCCTCCGAAGTTCAGAGAGCAGACCGTCTACCACAGGGCACCACAGCAGCGGTGACAGTGCGCCATCCTGCGAGCAGCCCGCTGCCGCAACCGCCCTGATCGTGCAGAGGTTCTGTGACACGTGAACCTTCCTATTTCTTATCGTGTTGCCGATTCACCTCGTAATCGTTGGCTCGACTCCATGTTTTCACAGCGCCCTTTCCATCGACAGGAACGACGCCCTGTCAAAGGCGCCCTCAATGTCCAGGAAGGTGCGATTTCTTTCGTGCCGAAGACAATTTCCATTCGACGAGCCAGGTCATGAATGGCCTGCTCGCAGGATTCTCCAGTTTGATGAGCAAATTGCTTCTCGTGAAGAGGCAACCTTGCCAGAGCCGAGCCTCTCAGGTGCTTGTCATTATCTTTCAAAGGTTTTTGAGGAAAAATGAGGTAAGGCTGGGTTGGTACGACTTCGCCTCCATATAGGAAGCTTTGTCCTGTTTAGGAATGAATACCACCCTGGTTTCTCTCCAGTAGGTCCGACTTTTGCAAGACTTTTCCAATTCTAGAACACTCAGGGACACCCTCTAGTTCCTAACAGAATTTTTTCCACGTCTCTCGTTTTGCTTTTCTCAAGGCCTAATTATATCTGGCCAGAGACTCTCTGTGTTCGACCCATAAACCGCATCTTTTCGCTTTATTACAAAGTTTTCTGGTAGCCGCCCTCAGATCAGACAACTCCCTGGTCCGCTAAGGTGTTTCTCGGTTAGTTGCCTTGACTTTTAATAAGCTAGCCTCGTACGAGGTTATTATTGCATTCTGCACGCCTTCAGCTGACATCTTTACATCAGCGGTGTTTTTAATTATTTTGGGGTAATGCTCTAGTTCCTCAACTAGTCGCTGCTGATAAGCACACCAGTTGCAATTCCTAGGGTTTTTGTACAAAATCTTACTTACCTGTAGTATGTCAATGTTATTAGTCAAATATTATATGTACCTACGGACAGACTTATACCTCGTCCAGCCAATTGGTACATCGTACATTCTACTGAACTAAACTTAGAACTAATGTTCCGGCAGATATCTAATCTGCGGCAAATTCATTAAAAAAAATATATATTGAGCACATTAAATTCAACTCGTAAAGTTACAACTCTTTCCGAATCCGATTTCTGTCTACCTATCTGTCTAAAACTTTCTCTGCATATTACATTTTCCGTGTAATTATTCAAACAGATACACTTATTTTATCTTCAAGCGCATTAACGTTCAGATACATCCAACAGATCATTATCGCAGCTTATTCTGTTAGATTAAGAGATAAAATATAGTTTTTAATTCTGGTGGCGGCGCCGGAACAATTAGGTTCGTCGGTAGTTATCGGTACACTAGTCAAAAGATAAACGTCAAGTTGCAAAAGACGTAACCTAGCCTTAAAGAATTATGTGTTATTTGTAATAGTTTCTATTATATAAATTTCAATAACTTATATTCAACAAAACAAAGAGCAATAAAGTGTGGCCATTTTAATATTCTAATCCTATAATATTCATAAGTATCGATAATTTATCAAAAACCTTCACAAATATTGAATTTTCAAATCTTCATAAATTCTCACACGATTCTATCACACTATTTATTAACAATATAAATTACATGCCAAAAAATTACGATACCTTGAAGGAGCTGAGTCACAAAGTTATAATTTTAGCAAGTGTCAAGTAGTAAATCATAACTACAAGTTTTCAGTAGTAAATCATAACAATTGGAAAAATAATTACCAACAATCAGTAAAAATTTATCAATGGTAATTTTATGTCCATAATTGGGTTAGTCAGTTTGGAAAAAAAGGTATAGAACAAGTACTTCTCAATTACTGTATTTTATTTTATTCCCTGCAGCCCTTTCGTGCAGAAAAGGTTTCATTATCAAATGCAGTAAATAAACTGCAACTGGGAAGTACTTTTTCTACACCTTTTTTTCAAAAAAATTGTCAATAAAATATCACATCTCCATGATTGTTTATGCACTCTCACTGCGAAGCATGTTCTGAATGAGATGATCAATGGCTTGCTGCAGATGACGGCTAGGTTTAACGGATGAAGCAGAGGCCTCTGGAATATCCCGAAACACCGCAAGTTAGTGTATCGAACGAGCTAGCTCGGGATTCCCGAGAGATGCCATACTGAGAGTTTAGCGTGATTTAACGCGTCAAGAGTTCGGCATGTTTCCGCTTAGTCATCGAGGCCATGCCTAGATTCCACCTGACGAAGCGTCGTCTGGGCTCAAGGTTCCTTAACGTCTAAGCTTGTCTCAACTCTCAGCTTATAGATGCGGGGGAGTGAGGCGTGTGGTCGGTTAGTTGACGTCATCGCGAGCCCTTGGGTTGACAGTCTGACAGGTCTGACCATTTTCTTTAATTAAGATTTGTTTAAGTAACCATGCCGGGTAGGTACACGTTGTGCTGTGGCAACGTGAATAATAGTTTGGTGGTAACAAAACGTTTGCAGAAAGACATAAGATATCATAAATTATCGAAAAATAAAAGTGTGAGATTAGCTTGGGTTCATAAATGTAGTCGTAGCGATAATTTAATCCAGATACATCATATGTTTGTTCAATCCGTGTTTCTTCTGATGATTATGAGCGGAATTTGATATAATACATATTATACCGGGTGTTTTGAAACATCGCGTAAAGATTTTAAGGGCATGTAGTACGATCGAAAATAAGGTTAAAAGTCGTAATAAACATATGTCCACAAATCAACCGTTTACGAGATAATTGCGAGTGTTCCTAGTAGTACATGGATATAACATATCCCAGTAAACAGGTGCTTATCAGCTATTGTTTCATAACAGTTTAATTTGACGTTTTGTGCAATTTGTAGCAATTACAATGGTTGCGTATTCTAATGCTGAAATCAGCAATATGGTGTTTATGTGCGGTCGTGCTAATGGGAATTCTTTACAAGCACGTCGCTTCTATGCTGAAACGTTTCTTGATCGCCAACTGTCTTCGCATGTGATGTTTCAGACGGTGTTTCAACGACTAAGAGAAACTGGTTCGTTTCAGAAGCGGTCTTCTGATACTGGACGGCAGAGACTACTAGCATGTACTCCACAGATAGAAGATCGAATTTTGAATATTATTGATGAAAATCCCGAAACTAGTGTTAGAAGAATTTCAACTTAAGTGGGTGTAAGCAGCAATTTTGTTTGGAGAACTCTTCATGAGCAACTCGTATACCGCTACCATATCCAACGGATACAAGCCCTTACTGCTCCAGATTATTAAGCAAGAAGGGCTTTCTGTGAGTGGTTTTTGCGAACAGCTGCTGATCGGCCAGATTTCGCTGATAACATCCCTTTTCACTGATGAAGCTGGTTTTACCAAAAATGGAATATTTAATTTTAACAATCACGTTTGGTGTGACGAGAATCCTCATGCAACCGTTGAAGCCAGGCACCTGCAACGTTTCTCTCTAAACATCTGGTTATATGTATGATAGGGAAACGGTTGTTAGGATCAATTGTTTTGCCACAACGCTTAACAGGTCCTGCATTACCTACTTAGATATAAAAGTGGCTAAAAAGCAATAAAGATAATAAAGATAAAATGAAGTTTTAATTTAGTTCAGGTCAAAATATGCTTTTATACGTATCTTTAAAATCTCGCAAGTGTGAACAGAAACAAGATGCATCTATTAATGGGTATAATTAAAACCGCGTATGCATTAGATAAAGCATATCCGTTATGATATTTTTGTTGTTTCCAGCAAAAGTAGCTTGCAAAAATAACGAGATTTTCAAACTAAATAAACCTTAATAGTAAATAGTTGTTGCATTTAAAGCACCATTGCTAGAATAGTTCAATAATTCATATCCGCGCCAAAGAAAGGGCTCCCCCGTGAGGTCATCAGAGACAGCCAATCGCGTAAGATTAGAGAATTGAGGTAACCTTAGACGTTAAAGAACCTTGGTCTGGGCTGGGTTCTTTCTTTGCCGAAATGATTGTTTTTTGAATCATAGATAGGTAGATTATTTACACAGGAATGTGTTGGTAGGAATACTATTTGTTAAAACAAATCATTTCAGTAATTCTTTTTCTAACTTTTTATATATTATGTGTTCACTTTATATAAACACATACGGATGTTATAGCACTTGTCTTTTGATTATTATCTTAGATATTTGAATCTTCCAAGATAACACAAACGTATTTTTCTCGCACTTGATTGCCGTGATAACACCTTGCTTATATAATCATAGGTAACGTATATACATGTGTAAGTATACACTCGGCTCTTGTATTTCGATCAAAGATAATGTGGCAATAACAAAACTCTAATGTTACATTAATTCTACACCCCAGTAATGATGCAGTAGAATGAGATAGGCTTTCGTAATGCTTTATATTATCTTCTCTACTTTTTAATGTTATTATTATTAATTGTGATACATTTTATTGCATGCAATAAAAATAATTGCGAACTGTAAAGCGACCTTAAAATTTGTGACTTTGTGACTGACTTCCCTCGAGGTGTTTTGGCACGTAGTTTACATAAATCGGTATTTTTGCGAACATGAATGTGGAACTTGTATGTATGTTTTAATCTAGAAAGTGTTAGTATTCTTTTGTATTTCATATTCTATTCATAGAGATAACATCGTTATGACCTAAATTTGATCATTATCTTAGATATTTGAATCTTGCAGAATAGCACAAACATATTTTTTTTTTTTGCATTTGATTACCGTGATAACACCTTACTTATATAATCATAGGTAACGTACATACATGTGGAAGTATACACTCGGCTCTTGTATTTCGATCAAAGATAATGTGGCAATAACAAAACTCTAATGTTACGTTAATTCTACACTCCAGTAATGATGCAGGAAAATAGGATAAGCTTTCGCAATAATTTATATTATCTTCTCTACTTTTCAATGTTATTATTATTAATTGTAATACATGTGTACTTATATACTTAACTGCAGTTGCTTCCTTAACATAAGAACTCCTGGATGGTACTTTTATGTGTTTATACTCTCTTACGCTATACTTACTGTCAATGTCAAACTCATTATTGGAAAATTTGAAGCTTGCTTATTTTTATTTTAAGGTTGTTTTTTCAATTAAATATTTAGAATATGAAAAGAAAAATGCAAATTACTCAAGAATGAGTGAATAATATAAAGAAAAAATGATGATGTATATATTTGTGTACTATTTCTGTTTAATTTTGCATTAATTTACTTTTATTATATTCTAAGTATCCAATGAATGCTATATATGCAAAGGTTAGAAAAGAGTAAAAAACTCGTTCTTTCGTTCATATTTACTATATGATTACTAGTTTCGGTTTTAAAAAACCATCTTTAGATCAATGCCAAAAGGTAAAATTGTCATCATCAAGTTAAAAAAACACCAAACATGAATAATAAATTAAGTGGACACTAACAATTATAAAATATAAATTAAATATAAATTTAAATATAAGAAAACTTTTCACAAATGTCAACAATACAAACGATTCAACATATGCAAAACGTGTTTAATGTATTTATTGTAAACTGAAACTTACTTTTATTTATTATTTGAAATGGCATTTCTTATTCATCCAGTGAATTTCAATGTTTTCATGTTTGTAACACAATTCTTGTGTCAAGCGCAATTCCATGCAAAAACCTGTCACAAAGTGGAAAAATTGTGTTACAAAGTGCAGCTTTGTAACATTGTTACATAAAGAGCTCGTTATACAGGTGTCCCAGTGAAGACTGGTTTTTTGATTGCAGCTCATTTTTCATTTCATAAAAAAGAAGATGATTATCGGAAAGAGTAATTTCTAGTTTTAATAGGCTAAGCCATAACAATTATTTCGCCAGTATAGTAGTTAAAGGTAAAAACTGTCAACAAATAATGTATGTAATATTTAATTCTTCTTACATCTCAGCCATTGTTTATTTTCTCATTTATTTTATTATGTAATTACTTTAATAATATGTAATGTATTCTTAAACCGTTAAAATAAAAGACAAATGAATTATAAACCACAACAAAATACATCCTTTATTAAAAGTATTTACACCTAGCAATTATCTTTAATTATCCAACTTTATAGCAGATCTTAAAAAATATATGTTCGTTCTGTTAAGCATATTTCTGCCCTCTTTTTCGAATTTTGGGGTAGTTTTCCAACAATTCTACGAAATGGCTGGGAATGCCTCTCTCCCTCTATTCTTCCTATTTCCCTATACAGATTACCTTTCTGTATACACAAGTTTCTTCAGGTAGCAGTGGCGGCTCGTGAGTTATGAAAGAGGGTGGGCACAAAATAAGAACTTGCCTATTTTTTGTACATAAAATCCATTCTCCTATTTTTCATGCTGGAAAGGACGTCTATGACTTTGTTGTAAAAATGCGTTCAGTCGATCTTCTGACATTGTGCTTCTCAGAAAAGTCTTAATGTGTTTGAAGGTGGAAAAACATCGTTCACTTTCTGCTGTCAACATGGGGGTTGTACAAATAATATTCAACAGTTCACATGTTGCCGTCAAAACTTTATTTTTAAGTTGTTGTGTGTTATGAACACTAAAAGTGGCAAAACACCACCTACATCTACGCCACACATGTCCTCGCGCTCATAAATTACTGAAAGTTTACTTTTCAATTTTACGCTGTCCAACATAGCGTGCAATAAAAATTGCATGCAATAAATATAACGCATGCGCATTCAATGGATTTCGATCAGCTGTGTGCAATTCTACCTGTATTGCACGTACACTACACGGAATAGATCATGCCCTATTTTTATTGCACGCAATAAAAAAATTGCGAACTGTAAAGCAGCCTTTACATAAATTACAATTCATTGATATCCGTGAGATTGCTTATAGTTTATTTCAGTCATATTTGCCGGAAAGGAAAGCTAGAGTATCAATGAAATTTGAAAAGGGCAATCTAGTGCAAGCTTTTGAGCGATTTAATGTCAGTATAACATGCAGAGTTCCACAAGGCTCCGTTCTAGGGTCCACGTTGTTTTTGATCTACGTGGATGATTTATTTGCTCATTTGTCATCCTGCACATTGTCACAATACGTCGATGATACAAGTTGTATTGTATACCACTCTACCCGTGACAACGTATCTATCTTAGTTGATTTGGTTGCGTCTGAAATGTTTAACTGGTGTAGGAATAACGGTCTTGTCTTGAATGGTGAAAAGACTCGCTTTATGAGATTCAAAGTTGTACATGATAAAACTGAATCAATGGGAAAGTAATATCAGAATGCAGTGAGGTAATTTTTTTGGGAATAGCAGCGGATTCTACTTTACGATTTGAGTCACACTGTTATGAGTTGGAAGGAAGGATATCGTCGGCAATATAAGCTATATGTTCTTTAAAAAATCAAGTGGGCGTACATTGCTTAAAATTATTTTACTTTGCATATGTAGAGACACGACTGAGGTATGGAATTGTTGTCTGGGGCAGTTCACTTAATGCCAGACGATTGTTCCTCCTGCAAAAGAAAATTGTTAGATCTATGCTTGGAGCATTATTTTCTGAAACATGTCGCCCTTTGTTTAAAAAATTAAATATTTTAACATTAACAGCGCTAAAATTATGATTTTTTGCAAAACAAACGAATTAAGCTTTACAAAAAATAAAGATATCTACAATAAAATGGAAACACGTCAGGCGCATAAATATTAATATACCCCAACATAGAACGAAGTTGTTTGACGCTAGTCCGAGATATAAGTTAGACGTTAAATAAGTTAACAGTAAATTTAAAAACCCAGTCAACTTTATCTCAATTCAAAGTTGAACTTAAGTCATTTTTAAATATTAATTCTTCTTACACTTTGGACGAGTACTTAAATATATAATATTATACATATGTAACTTCTGTTATTTTTATATTATGCACTTTCTTAATTCTTTTATAATTATTAATAATTGTTTAATTTTTTGACAATGTCCATGTTCCTAGGAACCATATATTATTATTATTATTGTTACGGTTAGCGTATTACCTAAAACAAATTATTTTTTGATAGTTTTGACTTTTAATTATTACGATAATTATTAAAAGTTGCCATAGGCTACCAAACATCGGCAATATATTAAATCTGCTAATCATAGGCGAATGACATTAAATTTCTTTCTATTTTCAAAACAACGTATTATTAATTTTGTATTTCATGATCTGATATTGACGTATGCTTACTAATTTGCGGCTTCATTTAGTTATATGGCGTTTATAAATTATCTGCAAGACTTACAGATTAATGGACAATTCATTGGATTTATTTAAAAATAATTATCTACAGAATCTTGCATGAGTCGTCACCAATGTTTAGTGTAAATTGAAAGGGCTTTGCATAAGAGTTCATTTATTGTAAGCAAAGATATAGGCTGCTATTTTAAAAAATCAAGTTCCTTTGGACTAAAGTAAATATTCAGACCTGTAGTAGACACCTATATATAATTGTATCGATTTTAGTTTCATTTAAAATAACGGAGTAAGTATGAGTTGTCTACTTCTCAAACACTCTGTATAGTCAAAAATATTTCTAGGTTATGCAGCATTGAATTCTGTAAAACTTTTTTTCAAAAGACTTTTTCTTAAAATCAAAAAAAGAACTGTGCTTTAAAAATGGATGGGCAAAATATAGATTGGAGAACGGAGGTTAATATCTAGACAATAAATTTCTGTGGAATAAACATGAACTTGAAGTAACCAACAAGGCCAAAAAAGCTTCGATGGTGTGCAGAAACTTTGCAGGGAAAAACTGGGGATGCAACCCAAAAATACTACTTCGGACGCACACAGCGAGCGATAGTGAGACCGATCATCATAACCTCTCGAAAGTGCAAAGATTAGTATGCGTATGCATAACTGGGACTATGAGAACTTGCCCAACAGCAGCCATCGAGTTAGTATTAGATTTTACCCAACTCCAAATTGTGGTGGAGAGCATGGCAAAAAGAACCACACTCAGAATGGCCAAGGAAGGAACGATTAGGCATAGGCCTCAATGTCCTGACGGCGATCAAACTTGGGACATGCCCCGGGATAACATGTCCAAGAAATTGAAACTTTTTGAAGGAATTTATCACAAAGCTTAGTAACGAGAGCGAGTGGGATCATAACAGCATTTCGAAATTGGATAGAAATGCCATGAAATGGCTCCAAAACGGCAGAGGGAACTGGAATAGGAATATATGGACCTAGAACCAATATCTTTGAAAAGCTTGGGAAATTACCCAAGTATCTTCCAGGCGGAAATACATGCTATTGAAAGATGTGTCCAGTTCAATATTGATAGAAATTATCGAAAGCAGAAGATTATCATCATATCTGATAGTGAAGCAGTCATCAAGGCGCTAAGTTCACGTGAAATCAGTTCCAAGATGATCTGGAAATGCCTAGGGAAATTAAATGAACTAGGCGAAAGAAATAAAGTAACCCTCCTGTGAGTTCCGGGTCACACAGGAGTGGAAGGAAACCGAGATAACGGATAATCTCGCAAAAAAAGAGGCTGGAATACCTTTTGTAGGGCCTGAACCCTTTTGCGGGATAAGTAGCAGTACAAGGAAAGGAAAAATGGAGCAGAGAAAATCTAATTATTGGGAGACTCTCCAGGGAATGAGACAAAGTCAAATTCTTCTGGGAACCTATAACCAAAAGAGGTTTACAGAATGCACCAACTTGAGTAAGAACATCGTTCGCAGATTAACAGGAATACTTCCAGGCCATTGTAAATTGAAAGCACATCTGAGTGAGCTTGGATTAGCAAAGAAATCTGAATGTAGATTTTGTGGGGAACAAGATGGAACACCCACACCGCCCGTACCCTAGGCTTGCAGTGAGCTATTTTTTTTAAAAGACATAGGGGAGGGTGGCGCAAGATGGGGCCATGAGGCATTATGGGGACATCGGCTTATCTACAAAACGGCAGTAAGCATCTGTCAAATAATAGCAGATCTAATATTCCCAAGTGCTGTTTTATGTTTGTTGTAATGTAGAAAACTTTACTAGTCCTAATAACAAAGTTATTGCTGTTTGTGCGTGAACTTTGCAATTTCCAGAATTTCTATATTGTTTTGATGGTGAGTTCAACGGCCAGTATCGGAAGTATAAGTAAATTATTTACAACTACACTTTATTGTGCTTATTAATTGCATGTATTCTCTATAGTGCGATATTTGTTTATTTCAAGTATTTAATGTTATTATAACATAACCAAAAAATGTCTTAAAGAGGCAAGATGGGGCTATTGGTATGGGGCCAAATGGAGACATCACTATCTTACTCTTCAGTCTGGTCCGTTATGACTGGATATAGTTGGATATTTAAATATAGAATTAAATCGTTTTATTACTTGCAAGAGGGTTGTCTTTGGTACAGAAGAGAAGAATGAGTATGAGGTACCACAAACAATTCTAGAAAGAAAAGTGGAAGAAGTGCGTCGGCTTTCTGGACCTCTCCAACTTAGAAAATAATTAGGTTAAAAACACTTTTTTTTTCCTAGAAGACGAGGAACAGCTAGTTACATATTTGAAAAAATTGAATTGGGTCTCTCAGGATTAACAATTCAAGATTTGAGAAACCTTGCTTATCGATGGTCTGAAAAATTGGGAAAAGTTCCTTGTTGAACAAATGCAAAAGTTGCAGGAAAAGATTGGCTGATAGGATTTGTGAGATCTGATCTCCATTATACTTTCTCGAAGACATAATGCCTATTTCTCATATTAGAAATGAAGTACAGTTTCAATTGAAAACGTAACGAAGGAAAGTCAACAATCCTTACAAGCACTACGTATAAAAATCTGTTACAAGAAAATAGAAGTCTGAGACTCCTTAAGGCAACTAGAAGTGCTGAGGGAGTGTTAAAGGAAGAAAAAATGACGAAGAAAACAGAAGAGACCAAGAAGCCAAATTTTGTAAGGAAAACAAAGAGTAGATTTTTAGAAAACGTCAAGGAAATAATTAAGTTCTTCTGTTAAGGAAGATGATTATGTCTATATTTATATTGCCTCAGAAAGTGCGGTGAAGATACCAAAGGGGAAGTATGGATACAATGTCATGGATGGCGAGGTTGGGTACATGGAGGGTGTGCGAATAACGTGGATGAGTTCGTCTTCTATTATCTCAAGTGTGAAGCTCAAGTTTAATATTCTTATCGTTATTCTATTTTTTTTAATTTTAAGTAGTTCCGTTTTAAAGAGTTTTAGCTTTGTTCCTGCATTTTTTTAAGAATAAAATCTATATTTTTACATATCACCCAGATTTATGTTACAACCCATTCTTAACTCACCTGGAATCCCATGGGGGCAAGATGGTGTATTTACACATTTTTTTGCAAAATTCTCTCACAACATCAGGAGTATCCATCGAAAAATTGTATGGATGTATATCCATCAGCAGGTAAATGTTTAAAGATTACAACAAGCCTACTTAGAACCTTGCATTTCTTCTTTTTCTCTGTTTTCCTTTTGTTAATGGGCATTGCATAGTGTAGCTGTTTCGTATCTGATTTACTGAATTTTTCATGTATGTGTTTTCCCTATGTATTATCATTAAGTTACTTTGTATTAATGACCCTATAATTGGATTCTGTCTGTTGGGTTAATAAATGATTATTATTATTACTATATCAATTTGCAATCCTGTTGCAGTGTTCTAAAGCTCAGTGTTCCCATCTTGCCCCACCTTCCCCTATAGTAGTTTATATAAAATGGTGTTATTCTTCTATGTTCCATTTAAAATAACGAAATAAGTATGAGTTATTTACTTCTGGGACACTCTGTTTAGTGAAAAATATTTTTAGGTAATGCAGCATTGAATTAGCTGTAAAATTTTTGTACAAGACTTTTTCTTAAAAGCAAAAAAAAAACTGTAGTCAAAGATGCAGTTTTCGATGGGTTGCTCTGTATATGCGAAATAGAAAAAAAATTGTGTTCGCGCAAGTAGTAGCAGTTTACTTTACTAATTTTCTATAAAAACTGAAGAATTGAGAACTGTATATTTGTATAAAATGACTTCTCACCGTTAAATAGTCAGGAAAAAAAAAAACATGTTAAAGCAGTAAGTTCTTCAAAAGTAGAAGTGAACACCGGGCAATACATAAAATAAAACTGGATGACGAAAAAAAAAAAAGTGGAAAGACAATCAAACCACAAACATATATCAGGCACACACCCACTCATAAGAGAGGGGCGTAAAAGGAATAGAACAACAAATAAAGCGAAGAATCGACTTTCCGATAAACTCTGCAGTGTAAAATCAGATTCATTGGATACCCTTTAACAAGCACGGCGAGAGGGCATTGACTTTCAGGGTGGGGGTTAATCTGCCCGTGATGGCACACTGCCCTAGATTCGCGGTCTCAACCATCGCAAGGGTAAGTAAATTACTCGTAAACGTAAGGGGCGTCCCAGTTATATGTATGTCATGCGTCCCGAGAAATATGAATTCTTAATGTTAGGTATGTGTGGTGGTGATGTTTACAATAAAAGATAAATTTTCTCAATGCTAGTACATATTATATACCTACATAAGATGAAAAATGTAATTTTGTATACGTGTAAGCTACAGAAGGATAATATTAAAAAGAAATACCCAAATAAGGTATTCGTAATATTGTTACGTATAGTTATTCACCTATGTTATGCATATTATTTAAGGCATAAAGAAGACATTTTTCATCACTTTAGTTTAGTTCAAAGTTTAGTACTCTATATGGTGATGTAAATTCAAATAATTTCCATTTAATATTTTAAAAACCAAAAGCGGTCGATAAAAAAGTGGAAATATTGGTACTTGAAGTTTATGTGATCGTTCACAGGCCAATGCGACATTGGTATTTATTTACTTATTTGTCATACATTTAAAAATAAACATTAACATCATCCAAAGGTAAATATTACATTACAGTAAATAAAATGGTCAATATAAATATAACATACCGGGTGTCCAGCCTATGATACAATGGTCCATAGCCGATTTATTATTGTTTTTTTGGAAAAATGTTTCAAATAAATGTTGCCGTCCGAATCATGTTCTACACATTTTAAAATTAGTTTCAGTAATGGCGGACTTCCGGTTGTACCGGAAGTAGATGCTAACTTTATTATTTTAAATGGAACACCCTGTATATTATTGTATTTTTGGACTGCTTGTTAAATTTAAATAACAATACGTTAGGCATACATTGGGGCTAAGTTGTACCGTTTCCAAATTACATGGCGTTTTTCGAAAAAAATGACATTTGCAATGTCTGCGGTGTTTGAAAATATCTCCGGAAATACGAAAGTTAGAAAGATGCGGTTTTCAGTTTTCGCTTAATCATGAAACAGCACACATCTTTTATTTTAAAATTGTTGCGTTTACATTACAGAATTATTAAATAGGGCTCTGTAATTTTCGAACTCTAAAATCATGGATAACTTGATTTTTTTTAAATTGAATGGTATAGCAATTTTTACATAAATTGATGTAAAATTTAATTTTCTTTCGATTTTATACGAGTGTCATTGTGTCTATCTTCAAAGGTTTTGGAGATATTCGCGATTTTTCAGTTTATCATGATAGATACGTATTGCGAAGCGCCGGCCACATCCGCATTTCACCAGGCTTGGTACTGGCTGCAATAATACTGGCTTGTTTAGAAAGTGGCCAACAGAATACAATAAGACCACTGGAAACAAATAACATACACATACACATCGAGCGTCTTGCTCGCAACAGGTTACACTTTAAATGTTAGTGCCGTCATTATACAAAGAATTTGTACAACAATATTACATTAAATGCGATCCATTTTAGGCGCTACATAATTGAAATCGCTTTTGAAAACACTTTTGAACATTTCTGAGCATTTCTGGTGTGACTTCTTGAAACGCTTTTAAAATACGATGGCGCATATCATCAGATGTTGTTGGTGGCGTTTCATAAACTTCATTTTTAATGAAACCGCATAAAAAGAAATCGCAGCTTGTAAGATCTGGCGATCTCGCAAGCCATCTGTCATCTGTCCTCCACGCCCAATCCAGCGGTCTGAAAAAGACACACCCAAAAACTGACGAAATTTGACAGTATTGGGAGACGGAGCACCATCGTGTTGGAACCACATCAGCTGACGAGTAGCTAGCGGAATATTTTCTGATAGAACGCCCAAATTATTCTGAAGAAATTCCATATTAACCCTACCCATCAGAGGTTGGTTATGAAAGAACAAGCCTATGATATGTTGTCTAATGATACCTGCCCCTACGTTCACTAACCTTCTGTACTGACTATGTGTTGCAATAGATGAGGATTTTGTGTGTCATAAGAACGACAATTGTGACGGTTCACAAATCCATTTTTATGGAAGGTAGCTTCGTCTGAAAACATCATTTCCTCGAAAAAGTTCACAAAGTTGTGTTTTTTTTTTTTTTGGTTTCAAGTTTTGTTTGTTTCCGGTGGCCCTATTCTGTTCTATTGGCCACTTTCTAAGCATGCCAGTATTACCCTTGGAGATAGATGCAATGACACTCATATAAAATCGATAAAATTAAATTTAACATCCATTTATGTAAAAATTGCTATACCATTCAATTTACAAAAATCAAGTTATCCATGATTTTAGAGTTCGAAAATTACAGAGCCGTATTTAATAATTTTGTAATATAAACGCAACAATTTTAAAATAAAAGACGTGTGCTGTTTCATGATTAAGCGAAAACTGAAAACTGCATCATTCTAACTTTCGTATTTCCGGAGATATTTCCGAACACCGCACACATTGCAAATGTCATTTTTTTCGAGAAACGTCATGTAATTAGGAAACGGTACAACTTAACCCCAGTGTATGCCTAACTTATTGTTATTTAAATTTAACAAGGAATCCAAAAGTACAATAATATACAGGGTGTTCTATTTAAAATAATAAAGTTAGTATCTACTTCCGGTACAACCGGAAGTCCGCCATTACTGAAACGAATTTTAAAATGTGTAGAATATGATTCGAGGTAACATTTATTTGAAACATTTTTCCAAAAAAACAATAATAAATCGGCTATGGACCGTTGCATCTTAGGCTGGACACCGGTATATAAACTTTGCAAAATGTCACGGTAACATTCAAAGTGACGTTCAAACAACAAACAACACACAAAACAAATGTCGCACATCTGAAAGTCGACTGGAAAGATACTCTGCTGCTTTGTAAAATGAATGTTCATGCAGATAGACTCTTAGTTTTCTTTTAAATTGTGACAGTGTAGTGCATATTTTTATTTCGTGAGGGAGATTGTTAAAATATTGTATCGCTCTATAATGTTGATTTTGCTCAAACAAACTGGTTCTGTGACATGGTACACTCAAATTTTGTGAATTGCGAGTAGTCACCGCATTAGACACTTCGCCGTTAGGGACAAACATCTGTTCATTGCTTTTATAAAATAATAGCACTTCTTGAAGGAACAACGAAAATAACGTCAATACGTGCATTTCCTTGAAGTAAGGTCTGCATAAGGTTATGTGGGTAAGCTCAAGCATACACCTAATTATTTTTTTGTAATAGGAACAGTAAATTTGCGCCTGCAGACGAACACCAAAACAGTAAACCATACCGCAACCGCGACTCTATGCTTGCAAAGTAGATAATTCTAATAGAATTGATGCTAACTGCTTTCCTCAACTGACGGGTCCCGAACAAAGCCGAAGCGCGCATCGACGGTCACCCCCAGAAACCTTGTGAACCAGCATTCCTCAATCGACTTACCCCCGAACGGCACATACAGACTGCGGGAAGCACCCGCCGCGGATCCAAATTGAAATAAGTGGGTCTTTCGAGAGTTCAATGTAAGACCCCATTCATCACACCAGCGCCTCATCTTCAACACTACATCCGACAATCCTCGTGATACCTCCTCCACATTTGAACCGCGAACAATAACACTGGTGTCATCAGCAAATTGCGAAAGCATGTGGGGTTTAATTGAATGGTTTAAATCATTAACATGAAGCAGGAACAGAGTCGGAGCAAGAACGGAGCCCTGTGGAACGCCACACTCCAAACGCGAACATGACGACAAAAAGGATCTGCGAATGCCATGCTGCTCCCCCTTCACACAAACGTAATTCCTGCGGTCAGTCAAGAAAGAATGAAATAAATTTTTGGTAACACCTCGTATGCCGTACGCCTCCAGCTTATCAAGCAGGGCTTGGTGATGAACAACGTCGAAACGCTCGGTTCAAATCAAGGAAAACCCCTCCCACTGAACTCCATTCATCAGTTGCGTTATAAATATAATTCAAAACTGAATACAAAGCATCTGTATCTGTATAGGAGTCCTTATACAGTTTCAACACCAAATTGACGAACGAATTATAAACATACTGGCCAACAGAGGATAGGACTTCACTAACTCACCAGCTCTAAGTCTGTTTTTTTGTACCAAGGAAGGCAGTGATATACTTTGAAAATGGTAATTATATCCACGCATTTTGGACGTATGCCTGTGTGTTTCAGACAGAGGTGTATGTGATTCTGCAATGTGCGAAAAGCATGAATGAGCAATCGGTGCATAATTGACGAGTTTGCGAAATATATCTGACACTCAAGAGGAATTAAAGGCATAAGAAGTGATCTTAGCTTTTGATTGAATGCTTCAAAAATGTATTAAAACCATTTTTCGGAGTAACCACAGAAGCAGCTCGAAAAAATCTAGGAGACTGGTTTCGAATAAAGCATCATGAACACTGGAGAAATACCTCCTGGTCAACGTGAGGTGGAGAACTGTTACAGATGAATAGGAAACAGCTGAGTATCATCACAGGTCTGAAGACCGGACATGGACCGGTGACGAAACAACCTAAAAAGGTTATTTTGACAGATATTAACATGCAATTAGTAAAAATTAGTTTAAGTGAAGTTAACTGTTCTTTCTTGCTCATACAGTGAAAGAACAGTTAACTTCACTTAAACTAATTTTTATTAATTGCATGTTAATATCTGTTAAAATAACCTTTTTGGGTTCTTTCAATGTAGGTGAATACTGAGAGATCTATGAAGTCGCTCCACGGGCGCAATATTATCAATACCACCGTCACTAGTTCCGCAATAGTAATTAGGTACTAGTTAATTAAAATAGGGACCAATGACATGTTAGGAACAATCAGAAAATTAGAGTAGGTAGCCCCATGTAGTACCCTTGAGTGGAGCATGGGGTTTAAGGATGTTTTTTGTCTTGTATCGTTTTAATTTATTAATAAATGGTGGTGACGAAATACCAGTGCAAAATGCACGTGTACTGATTCACAGGTTTTGTGGTTTTGATAACAGAAATAACCGAGCATACATGAGTATGGTGTGACTTCAAACCATTGGTTGGCAGGAGACATAGGTAGTTTGGCGAACCGAAAAGATATCCAGAGATGTCTCAATGCAGTTCGATGAACGACACATATAGGAATTAGTTGAAGGGACCGTGATTTTTCGAGTGGGTTACATGAAATAATGGGCGTAGCACAAAAAAGCCTACAAGCGGCAGTGCTTGGCGGGGACCATGAATTGGGCAAGTCTTAATAGGGGAAAACAATAAGCTGCATTGGGTTTAGAAAGTTTTACTTGCATCAACTTTGGCAACAAAACAAGATTTATTACATGAGCACTATTTTGAAAGATAGTTGGCTACACCTACATTTTCATTTCGAAAAAAGATCTATCCAATAATATTCAAATATTGTATATATTGATACTCTTATTAAATTCAATGCCACATACCCTAAAAATATTTTTGACTTTACAGACTATCGCAAAGAAAGGTGAGCACTAATAAGTATAAATTCTAACAATTCTACCGAATTTTTCCATCTTAGTTACATTAGCTTCAGAAGGTTTTAGATCGATTCATTTCGCAGAAATCATTTAAAGTGTCTTTAAATTTTATAAGGAAAGGATTTGCTTTTTCCATTCTTACCCAACTCAAGTACCTTCCATTAACGATTTTACTCTATGTATCTTTTGTTATTACTTTAAAGGAGAGATGATGTCTACTCTTTTCATTGGATTAACAATAAATCTCTTCCAAATTTGCATAATTAGTGTAGATTTAAGAATTAAAACCAACTAAGACCTCTACCGCAGCACGCTAATCTTAAACAATGGTGAGCAAAGAAGTGTAAGTCAAGAAATAGTGAATTTTTTTATCAATGATGAGGCAGAAGATGAAAACAAAGGAATAGCAGAAACATTTTACTTTTAAATAATGTTTCTTTATTTTTACAATTAAACGAAAGTACAATTAGTATAGTTTCTCATTGTGATGGATGTCAAAAACACTTGGAAGTTCTGCAAACTATGCGGAAGATTATTATTATGTCAATTTGATATATATCTAACCCTCAGTAGTAAGTAGGTAGCCAAGGAGGCTGCTGTAAGATATATTACATTAACATTATTATGATTTGATAGACACTTCAAGATTTAATATTAATTAAAAATATCCATGGGTTACATAATTTCACTTATAACATAAAATACGTCTTTAAGTTGTTTCATCCAGTATTCTGCAAATTATTTAATTTATTCCACTTTAACAATATATTAATTTTCCCTGAATATTGTTAACGAGATATGTATGGGAACAAATTACTTTAAATCTTTATATTTCAAATTCTATATTAAACCATATCAACCGAAATACCAACTTATGCTCTAATCAAAAATTATAAATCCTTATTTTTTTTCGTAATGCCAAAACTGTAATTACAATACAGTTTTCAAATACAATGGGCAACGCTTTTGCACATGGTAGAATTTATTAATTGACCAAATTAGACACTCTTTAAAATAGAATGCGTTCAATATATCTTTACAGGATATTATACTGCGTCAGGCCCTATAGATGGGTACAGGTAAATTACAAACATCATTAACTTGGAACAACAGACCTCCAGAATACCAGAATCATCTCTTTAATATTTAGAAGGTAATGTCGTATTTTCTGAAATCCGCTCTTTAATTGGTTACGTTTGGATTGTCTTGTCGTTTTACTTTTAAACCAAACATTCTCAATCAGGTTTAGATTACAGAAGTTTTCATACAATGGAAAAAGCTTTAGCAACGATTTCTGTTCTAAGAGAGACACTTTATGCTTAGATATTTAATGCTTGTGACTTAATAAAGTCCCTAACTTATTGGGCTTTTACAGTCTTTCTTACATTAGTAGTGTCAAGTTTATTATGAGTGAGAATGTAATACCCTGTCTGATTCTGCTTAATATGATAATCTTGTGCCCCAAGAGTTTATTGTGCATGCAATACATGAAGCTTTGATACAGTATCAAAGATTTTCAATATTTATTGCCCTTAGTAAGATTGCCAAAGCTCTAGTTATTTCTTTTCAGTAGTTTTTTCATTTGCTTAGCTCATTCATTTACTTCACCTTTTTAGAGCGTCTACTCCTTTCAGTTGGCATAATATGTGATTCTTTTATTAAATTGTTTTATTTCTTAACGACCAAAGAATATCTCAGGTATCAGAATGGCGTGAAGTGTCACTCTGCTACCTGGTAAGTAATGATATTTTTGAATTTTTAAAAACTATGAGATGAGTGTAAAGGTAAATAGGTATTGCTTTACATCTATTAGATGTAGGCTGGCAATATAAGCTTCAGCTAACTATCTATGTGAAAAAAACATGGACAACTTAAGTACTATACCAATACCATTTACGTACCAATTTACTTGTAACTAATTAATATGTAATGTAAAAGCAGATCTTCCTTTTTTTTGAAGTAAATGAATGAAATTCTGAAAAATACTTACCTTCAAACGAAAGTTAACCAAACGCAAAATCCACAAGTATAAAACTATAAAGTATATTTATTTTTAATTTTTATTGTTTAGATTTGTTTAGATTGATTTCTTTCTGTACAAAAATATAACAAATAACGTCTTCAGCAGAAGTGTGTTAAACAGTTTTTAAAGTCTGCGATCTTTTCTACCGACCATATTCCATGTTTAGCCTAATGAAATCCTTTAGAACTCTTTTTTGTTTACTCTCTGCAGGTCTCTTATAGATTTACGAACGTAGTATTGCTCTCGATACCAAATCACTTATGACATAAGGTATTTATTTTTACATGAGTGCTGATGTACTGCTTGAAAGAACAGCGTATCTGGCGTCATTTCCATAAAAAAAAACGCTTTAATGTACACTACTTGAATTAGCGTAGCCAGTTCTGACAAAGAACTGTCAGTTTTTCTCTGCTTTCTTGAAAAATTGCTCTTCTTTAATAAATCAGTGATATAGAGGAAATCTATAAGATAAATTATTGGTTTTTTTTTTGCAGATCTTGCTTTTATTTAGAGAAAAAGGTAACATATATAAAAAATAAAAAGTAGTTTTTGTGAATATGTACATTTTTCACTTTTAGAGAAAAGGAATCATAATCGTAGCCAGTTTCCTATAAGGATACATTGGTCTAAGGCTAAGGGCTGGCATTAATCAATCAAAAAGATTAGGTGATTTAGCGAATACGTCATATATTATTGATTTTAGACATGTTGACTTGTCAACGGTTTTTGGGAAAGTAAAATAGTGAAAAGGTCGAAGTATATAGCAAATTAATGCAATTCTTTATTTCGAAGCTGTAAGATAGTATTTGGAGAAATATGATTTTTCGGCCTTTTCCAATGATTTGGAAAATATTGTCAGTATAATAAATTTATGTATCAACTTACCTTGCAGAAGTCTTCTATAATAAATTTCCCAGCCAACTGGCGTCATTAATTGATCATAAATTACTGAGGTATTTAGTCATTATCACGAAAAGATGTGGTAATAAACCACAGTTTGCGGAGGCTAAACTATCCCTTTTGAGCATGCAATTAAAGCAGTGAAGATTAAGATTTGATCAAAAATGATTATTATCATTGGTCTTGATACATAACATAATTCGTCTTATACGCCATAATTTTTAGTTGTCATCCAATGACACTTGTTGTGGTATGCGATTATTACGTCACGTAATCTTGATTTACAAATTAAAAAGCTACTAGTTGTGATTTCGTGATATGACGAAATAATTCGTCGTATTGTGACTCTAAGAGACTATGGAGTTATTAGAAGTGTTGCGTCATAACGACAAATCGCCTGACTAATTTATAACCAGATAATGACGTCAGTTTGTCGTCGGTCTGAATATGTGTCGTTAATAAAAAATCAACTTACGGTTGCTGCAATGAACTCTGAAAATAAATTTTACTGCATTTTTACACAGCGGGAAGTGCGTAAAATTAATTCTTTGAGGATGCTGTATCAATGCAGAAAGCAAGTAAAATAGGAATTAGAAACTGGAAAAGCGGCTATTTCATGGATAAACAACGGAAAACTCCGAGGACATATCCACTCACTGACGCCTCTGTGGTTGTTTTGCTTTTTGGAATGAAAAGATTGCAGATATTCGGCAAAATTCTAATGCAAATTTCTGCTTCCGACCGCTTGTTCTGAGAAGTCTTAGCACAGGCATATTCTTTTTTTTTTAAAAACAACTGAACAAATTTAATTGATTCTTTTTGTACAACTTAAACGATAGTGGATGAATGTTCTTCCGGGAGGTTTTTTGAATGAAATATCTAAAGTAATTGTGTAAAAATCTTTATTTATACCTTTAGAATAAAACACAATAAAAATCTTTCAAAAATATTTATTCGCTTTCCAAAAAAAGAACCGCATTCTAGCAGTTAACCTCGGCAGATGTCTTAGCCATTTGTCTTTCCGAATATTTATTATTTATATAATTGTCCCTCGTTCCTGCGCAATTGATATATTTCGTGGGAGCAGCGGAATTTGATTTTATAAAACAGTGTTTATAAAGACTATGCCTTTATTTTTAGATGCTTAGACAATATATCGGATGTCCCAAGATGGATACCCTACTAGAAGTACATAGCCAACCAAACATAAGAATTAACTCAAATTTTGTATATGCAAGTTATTCAAAGTGAATTAGATTCGTGAATATTTTCAGAAATATAACGTTGCCGCTTCTAGCAACCCAGGTAATAT
>RXPK01003501.1:0-55159 GCA_004143645.1 Protaetia brevitarsis
TTAATACTTCTCTCGTGAAGCTAGTTCTTTAATTTATTCACTATTACGCTTCACAATCATTCCAATCGATAACACGGCAGAACTAATCGGCCAAAATCACCCCCAAAATAAAACCGTAACGACACCAAAATTACCCCAAAGGAAATCACGCCACCGCCACCACCCCACGCGGTGCACAGCACCGCCAGAAATGACAATATTTCAGGCCGCGGCTGCAAGCCGCAGTCACGATGGGTAATTAAGATTTTTTAAAAAAGGACCAAATCGACGACGGTTGATAGATGGATCGTGGGGATCCGTTTTTAAGACCCGATTCGGTTTGTCGCGATGTCCTTTTGCGTTCTACCGAATTGCCGAAGCCAGCACGCGAATGTCCCCCCTTGGAAAAAGGCGAACGCCATAGCATTCGTATGGGATATGATCGGGTCGGGTGGTAGACGATTTCAATTTTAGTTCAGACACGGAATGGGATTCGATTTGGAAATGTCCCCGCATATCTGGGAATGCGGAAATTTATTTGTATTAATAAAATAATACCTGCATGGAAAATTTATATTGAGGCATACATACAAAAAAATAATTACTCAATTTGAATATAAATGCATCACATTGAATATAACATAACTTCCTATTTAAGCAAGAAGATGATGTATTCATATTGAGAATAAAATTTGTTCAGTTTTCCAATCCCGTGAATTTATTAGGCGAAACAATTTTTTAGTTCAAATGTAATCAATATACTAAAAATCATTATGAACAATATCAACGATACAAAACCGTACTTTATTCAGTAATTTGACAAGCTATGAATACTTACACCATTGTCCGACCCCATTTAGATTATTATTATTAATTCAATAGAAATTAGTTAGTGTTGAATATTTGAACAGTAATGAAGGCTATAACATTACAAGAGAGAATTGAAATGATTTACATCTATGGAGAAAATGGTAGGAATATCGATGAAGCTGTTAATCTTTATTCACAACGTTTTCCCGACAAGATGCGATTGCGCGCTTCTTTTTACCGAGTCGTTCAACAGTTCTCTAGCGAAAGAACTGTACAGTCAAGAAAACGTAATCGCCGAAAAACAATTGCTGGACAAAATAAATGAAATCGCGGTATTAAGCTGCAGTAGCTAATAATCGCACATTAGTATACGAGAAATAGCTCGCGGATTAGGAATTTCTCAGTCACTATTGTGCAATATTCAAGCGTAGGAAATATCATCCAATTTAAGAGTTTTCCATGCATCAAGAACTTCATGGCGATGATTTCTCAAAATCGACTGCGATTTGGTCAGTGGGCGCTTCAACGGATACAGATATATCCAATTTTTTTGCTCGAGTATTATTTTCTGACGAGGCGAACATTCACAAATCACGGTATGGTAAATCGGGCACAACATGCAATTACTCGGAGATATCGAAAAATCCCCATTGGTTGCGCCAAGTTGAACACTACAAATCCTTGGAACGTAAATGTTTGGTGTTGGAATAATTGGCAATAAGCTTATTGGTCCATATTTCATCGATGGAAACTTAAATGGTGAAAAATATCGAAACATCTTGCAAGAACGAACTTCCAGTGTTACTTGAAGACCTTCCTTGGACGTACGACAAACATGTGGTTCCAACATGAACGGTTGTCCAGCACATTTTCAAGAATAAGCACGAGAAGTATTAGATCGAGCCTACAATCGTCGATGGATCGGAAGAGTGTGCCCAGTGTCTTGGCCTGCAAGATCGCCCAGATCTTACTTCCCGTGACTTCTTTTTGTCTGGGGCTTAGTTAAAGTCTGAAGTTCATACAGAAGTGCCAAACCACGAAGGGAAATACATGATTGAGCGAATCACAACGCCTTGTTCAAGGATTACGCCGGAAACACTTCTCAGTTGTGTGCAATCATTCCAATTGCGAATAAATAAATGTATCAAAGTGGAAGGACACATTTTCTGAAATGGGTATGATAAAGTAAAGTTCTTCGTTGTTGAATGGCTTTTTGAATTGTTATTTAATGTTAAAATAAAAAAAAACATAAAATCATGTTTGTTTGCTTCTCTTTTTTGTGTAATTTTTTCTAGACGTTCACAATCAGGTTTTTTTTTGCGATTACGAATAGAAAAAAAGTTTCAAACAAAAGCTACATACTTGATGGCGTAGAATCCGAATCTGCAATACAAAATGGGGGTTCCCATTTAAGATTTCAAAGTTGCCCCCCTTCCCACTTTGGAGGGATGAGGTGGAGAATCGAGTTCGGCACCATTGAGTGAGCCTCCTACATTATAACAAATCTTATTAAGATCTTTTTTTGATTTGATGCAGTGTTTTAGAGATATTCCGTTGTCTCAAGATAAAAAGCTCACCCTGTATATCTAAGATAAAATTACAGTTTACATGTTGCAATTAATTACCACTTTTACAGCTATGGAAAAGAAAATATGGATTTTGAACACTTGAAGAAGAACTCGGAAGTACTGCGATGTTTAAATCGGTTTAAAAGCGTTACTAATTTCTTAGAACACTCTGTATATAGTCTGTAACAAAAGCGGCGAATTTTTCGACGCGTTCCACACTATTATTTCTCTGCCCAATTTTTGTTTTCTTTTTTATTTTTTCCACTTTAGTCGGTTCTTCTTCAATCGCACCACGCCGAAGGATGGCACGCATTATTTCGGTCGCCTCTGCGGGTTGTCAATCGAGAACAATCGCCACATTGCCAACGTTTTGGCGAGAAAATAACTAACAGATCTTACACGTCTGGGCGTTGAAAATGCCATAATAAACCAGACGAGGCCTGTGTGGTAATGAGAAGCTGCCTTCTGTCGCGCTGTTCGGCCGTCCGTCGCATCGCCTAAAGAAGGGGACAACGGTCGAAGAACGAAGATTGTTTCGTTAGTTTTTAGGGAAAGATTGCTAAAAAGATTCGGCGCTGCTTTGTCTATCGATATCTTCGTTTTTAACTTTAGGAAATAACATTGTTTTTTGCTTCGCTTAATTGTAAGCACATTGATATGAAAATTAGATTTATGCAAACATCACTAGCCGACAAGATTTTTATTTACTATTTTTATTATTTTAATATTTACATTTTGTTACTTTAACAAATATTATTGTCTGACTATATTTAAGCATTTTTTTGTTGGATATCAACACAGAGAGAAAAACAAGTGTTGTATTAACTAAAAAAAACTAAAAAATTGAACACTTTTTTCTTTTTCAATGTGAGCAATGATATTTTAGTGTTAATGCAATACGTAAAAAAAATGTTAAATTGCGTTAGTTAACTGAATAATAATAATAAATGTTATAAGAAACAGATAAGCGTGATTCTTTGACATGTATTAATTTTCCATTAACAATTTCGTACATGCTAAAATTGAATACTACAACAACATTATCCCAACACAGTTACTTGTTGTAGACACACGAAGTAATAATTGTCTCTATAATTTTATAATATTGGTTTAGCACTGGTACTGTGTTATATCAATGATTAATAAATTTTGTTATATATTTCTATAAAATGTTGATTCAAAACTTACAATTGTTTCATTTAACTACCTGTAGTATTCATCGAAAGACTATTTGCCATGTAATTGAACACTTTTAGGTGGTTATATACGAAAAGATTTCTTGTTAGTGGAACCATTTTCGATTTTGCTAAAATCACGTGTACTAATTCGGGCGAGTTTTTAATTTCATCGATGGATCCATCGATTACCTGTATCATTAATCTAATAAACAGAGATATATATGTAATCGATGGATCTATCCGATGAAATTAAAAATCCGCCCGCATATTCAGCAATTTAGTCATTGATAACGCATACATAAAGCTATATATTGCCTAATTAGGAAGACTATAGCAGGTAATAGAAGAAACACATTGATATCAACGGATTAAGCTTTTGTGTGCTGAATCTCATCATTGTCCATAAAGTTCCAAGGCTATTTTTACAGCTGTGTACGGATATCTTCGGGACTTCCATTAATACGTCATGTCGGTAGCAAGAACAGCGTGGTTATCACCTGTGTTATAGATCTTCAATTGGAAAATATGTACGTAATTTTATGAGATTAAGCATTTGGAGACTGCCTCGAGCGAAAGGTAAGTATCAGTAGTTTGGGGATTGTGTAATCTCATTGGAAATTTTCGCTGTTAAACACAGATACAATGTAAATTACGTAATATTTTTCGTACTGAACTAATTAACTACAGGTAAAGTCAACAACAAAAAGCGTTTAATACATAACAATACATTACAACAACACATTACGTAACATAACATTTACGGCATTATATACTAAACTTATATTAGCTTAATAACATAACTAAAAAATTATAAAGGTTTTATTCATACATTTGAAAGGAAAGTACAATTTAACGTTTCATAATAAATCATTAATAACAACAGTTAACCAAAATTCGTTATCAGCATTTACCGATTTCGTAATACTACCCACCAAATAATCATTATTTTCAACAGAATTGGTTTTTATCATATTAATTGATTTACTTAAACAATTAGAGGCAAAATGATTTTTACGATTACATTTATGACATATTTTACCATAAGCTGGACAACTGTTTTGCGCATGCGTAAAATTACAACGTGTACACCGACCTGTTCTATGAATTGTTCGAATCCGTTACAAACGATCTTGTTTTTGAATTTGCCGGACACTTCTTTCCAATGATCTTCCATCCTTGTGCGGCCCTTGAGTGAAACGTGTCTTCTTGCTCCTGCATCCGGCTGTCGATCGATGTGTTTTCCAGCGTAATTTCAATATTATTTAAAATTTCTCGAACTTCCTTTCCTATACACTGTTTTCCCACATGCAACCACTCGCGTATAGATACAACCAATCTTCCTTTGAATTGCCTCCAATTTTTTGCTAGGTCGCCCTCCATTTTCATCTTCTCGGGTTGAGATATACCATGTGATTCAAAATGATTGTCGTAAGAAAAAAACTGTTTTCCGGAAAAAAATTTTCTATACTTATTACCAATTTAATGAGCGAAGTTAGGCTACATACAATTTCATAAATTAAATGAATTTTCTTGACATTTAGCGACATTGGCGTGCGTGTTGTAGTATCTTTCGATTATTTATCTTATAATTTTTTTCAAATCGTTTAAAAAAATAAGGGAATTTATCTGTGGTAATAGCTCAACAAACAGGTAAAAAATCAATATTAACACTAAGTGAAATAGTTTATTACATTTTATAATTTTATAGGCTTATCATACACTTCAGCGCAATGAGCTGTCAAAAGAAAGTTACATTTTCATCCCTATACAGTTTCTACGGTACAGGAATTATTACCATTAGATCACGATAGGCGATTGGAATATCGTCATTGGTTTAATAACCATTTAAGGGACCGTGACTTGCTAAACAAATCATTTTTCTCGGATGAAGCCTGGTTTTATCTAACAGACTATATCAATTTACAAAACTATTGTATCTGGTCTGCAGAAAATCCACACGAATTTCGAGAAACGCAATTGCATCCCGTAAAAAGTTGGAGTTTGGTTAACTAATGTCCAGGCAACGAATAATAGGCCCAATTTCTTCGAGGAAACTGTAACAGCCCAACGTTACCAACAGATGTTGGAGTTGTTTATTGCAGAGTTACAAGAAAATGAGCTTGAAACAGGTTATTTTCAGCACGATAATGCTCCAGCACATACTGCTCGACAAACCTGCCAATATCTTCAACAGTTTTTTGCTGACAAGTTCGTTAGAGCACATAGATGGCCACCAAGATCTAACTCCATTAGATTACTTCATGTTCGGCTATCTAAAAAATAGGATCTATAGAAACCGCATGCATACCATAGAAGAACTGAGAGATGCAGTTTTGTCACTTAATAATTATACTAATTGTATGTTATAATTTAAAGTAATAAATAAATTTAGTTAAACACCAGTTAGTACTGAATTGTAAAATCATAATTTAGTAAAGTTAAATTAATTACATTTCATTTTTACAAGCAGCAACACCAATCCATAGTCGTTTATATAATGCGAGTTCAAATATAGGTTACGTTTCCTTATTTTTATGACAGATCCGTTTAACTTTCTTGTGTTCCAACACTGACTTAGTTTCAAACCTTCATTACGCGGCATATACCTACACCTTGTTACTATATATAGGAGCGGAATTGACAATCATTTTGAATCTCTCTGTATTCTCCATTTTGTTTTGTTCCTTTCTGACACTTTTTTTTATAATTTGTTGCACTTTTTCTTCATTTCACTGATTCCTTTTTGGTATTTTGTTTGTTTTTTATTCTGACTGCGCAATGTTATATATATACTCCGCGATGGGTTTTGATTATCTTTATATATTCATATTAATGTTAGCAGAAGCTTACAAACATAGGCTTATTGCAGCGAAGGTTAGATAGTGACTGACTGTGCGCATGTGCGATCACCTATATGTAACAGTATTAAATATTACATTTCATTGAGTTAACACCGATAGTAAATGTTTAAAGAACACCTTTTTCAAATGTCAAATCGACAATTTGTGGGATTAAACCAACAAGATAAAATATTGGTTACGCTTGAACACTATAATCTTGTTAAATGAACTCTAAAGTGTGCAACAATATAAATATGTTTGTTTCAAATAGGAGCATATGATTCCCTTAAATGCAACATGGTTAAATCAATGCTCAAATTCGTGACACTACGAAAAATGTTGAAATAACCATTTCATTTCTCTGAGTGATTTTTTTTGTTAATTTAACACATCTTCTCTTGGTATATAAATAAATATGCTCGGAATTAATTAGAAACTTTAACACATCATTTGCACAGTTCCTATCCAGATCTTTTTCGATAGAATCAAAAAAAAAACTATAATGTAGGTACGATATAGAATACAACTATACCGAGAAAAGAGACAGAGAAACAAACGAACTGAAATTATCGCACACGACCAACTTTGATCGATGCTATTCAAAAACAAACGACAATCGTCTCTGTAACTGACAAGTGACCAGCGGCCGAAAATGCCGCCGTAATTCCCCTCCTAGACTGAGCCCTTCGGAGCGATCGACCAACTAAGCCATTACCTCGAATCGTACGCTGAAACTTTCCACTTTAACTATTTGGTCAACTGCAGAATCTACCAGTTAGCTAGATGGAGCGTTATGACCGTAGGAATTTGCTGAATTTCTAACATAAATTGAATTTTCACTAGACCGCCTCCTGTTGGTGACACGGTTATCGGATTCGTGTATCGACGACTCTGGTGGCTGGTTCAAGATCTCCCAGATTTGCTTTGTTATCGCGTTTCGAAGTGTAACCACTTTATTTTTTCCTATTCTGAATCGAAACTTTTTTAGTTCTAATAGAAAAAAAACCGCCTTTTTCTAAACAGAAGGTTGACTGAAACCCATTACTCTCCAAAAAAAAACCTGTAATAAGTTGACAATTCATGGAATCTCTCAATTGATTTCAATACAAATCACATACAAATTGTAAAAGAGGCACCCAATATTTGAATGAGATATAATTTTTACATTAAATGTCAAAATAATTGATAGATTCAATGCCAACCATGTTACGAATGTTTGACGACCGATAAATGCCGTGATATTCGTGTAATACGAAGATTTGGGAAAGCCATGATCTGAAAAAAAAGAGGTTTGTTTTAGAGAAAAGAAAATGAAAGAGAGACGCGTGGATAAGAAAAGTAAAAAGGGCGTATGTTTGAAATTAGTGAAAAGATTTCATACAAGAAAGCGACCAGAAATCAAAGAAAAAGTTAATCCAAGGAAAGCACTGTTAAGTGAACATTTAAAATCAAGATTATAACTTGCCGAGGCTATTGAGGCGAAAATCCAAATTGTAATCATTCTCGAAGAAAGAACATTATCGAGCGAGACATTTTCAAGCCTAGAAAAGGGCAGAGAGAAGCTAGGAGGCATCACTAGCATTTCATAGAGACGAGATGACAGGATATTCTGAAGATTCCAACATTAATAAGGAGGCAATCCAGAATTCATATATAAAACGAGATAAAACATTTTATAAATCCGAATTCATCATTAAAGTCTATTAATTTCAAAAAATTCCTAAAAAGAAACGATCGTGTGCTGATTCATTTAAAGTTGAATAATAACGAATATTTTGTTTTAAACAGTTTAGAATCTAATCAGCGCTTTAATCTATGTTCAACATTTCGAACAGAGTTTAGAGGTTATGTTATAGAGATGATGTTGTAAAAGAGTTAAAATACCATGTGATTCAAAATGATTGTCGTAAGAAAAAAAAACTGTTTTCCGGAAAAATTTATCTATACTCATTACCAATGTAATGAGCGAAGTTAGCTACATGCAAATTTCATATATTAAATGAATTTTCTTGACATTTAGCGACATTGGCGTGCGTGTTGTAGCCCTGAAAAGGAAGAAGCGCAGGAATGCTCTAGATCTAGACAAACTCCAGAGAAGAGTCCTCTTTAGAGTGATTTCCGGGTACAGAACGATTTCTGCAAGTGCGGCCCAAGTTATTGTGGGTGGTTAAGATAGACAACTGAGTGCGTGAAAAAATCACGTTTTGTTTTTTTTTTGTTGTTGTTGATATAAATAAAAATAAGAGAATTCTGTCATATTTGAAAAAGTGTGACATCTAAATTGTGTTATTCTTTTTACTAAGAATTGGTTTAATAAAATAGAATTGAGATACTTAACAATGGGTATACCACCGATCTCCCTCCTTGCGGAGTAACAGCGAAGGATTTTCTTGTCCACAGATGGAAGTTCGACGCAAAAGGCGAGGCAGGCAAGGGAGGAGACACTAAAAATATGGCAAATGGCTTCGGTGGGGGACCTTATACTTATTAGATTATTAGCGCTAATTGTTCCCTTAAATTTGAGTAAAAAGTGCTTTTTTTTGTTTTATTTTGGCCTTCATTTGTATGTTCTTTAGGTTTATAGATGTGATTGCTTTTACAACGCTGTTACTTGAGTAGCCTAATTCCTTGATAATACGTAGTTTTATCACTTGACTCTTTACAATTACCAAATTTATTTATATTCGTACGATGGATGGTATAGATTTATTCATGCCGCATTTTTAGTTTAGTTTTTACAAAATGTTTAAAAAAAATATTGCCAATCTTTGTACAGAAACTTCTTTGTCATCTGTCTTCATCTCTTTCCAAAAGAAAAAGATTGAATAAAAGTTGGGAAGGTTATGTACTATTGAACTATAATTGATTTGGAAGGTGTAAATTAAAACAAAAAAGAAATGGATTATTAGTCAATTTTTTACGTAATTCCGTTTCATAAAATTCAGGCACTCAACCATGCACTATACAATAACACCCTTAAGCGAACATAACAATTCATTGCCCACATTATCCATCGATTCCTATATAAACTATTACTCCAAAGTGGATTGGAAGTGCGAACATAATTTAACAATTCCTTTTCGACTTAACTTAAACAACACAAATAATTGGTCTCTAAACGTTTCAATACATCCCCGGAGGTTAGAAAAACATCATACAGCCTCGAATTAAGCGAATCTCTTGTGGTTCGTGATGCATTGTAGTTAACAAAAAGTAAGATTCTCGAAGAACCGCTACCTGCTAGGTCGTGGCAAATGTCCTGTTAACTCGTCAGTTGATGAGGGCAAAAAAGTGGATCGTTAAAGGAGAAGCGGACAATGGATTTTCAATTGACATTTTTGCCAATCGAAATTGTTTTAACGACTCAACGTCTGTATGTGGAGTTTACCGTCTATCGTGCTCTGCATTCATCTGGTAAGTTTTTGCTTCCTATCTATGTAATTGATTATATAAAAATCAAAGGGTGCTGTTGGATAGCTTATACGCTAGAGTCAGATATTATGATTGTATCTGTCCTATGTAAGAGTACATTAAAAATTATTTAAAAAAAAACATTTTTAATACAGCAAAAACATTCTAGCCTGAAATCTGAAATGACATTATCTCTACAGGAAAAACACAGACTGTTTCATTGACAAGGAATTAATCTGTGAATCTCGTAAACAGTAACAGATAAAAAAAAAGTTTTTATAAATTGTTAAGATTTTTGTATAAAATAATAATGTCTTTCAACAAATGTATTGCGCTAGCTAGGTGATATACCAGCAGAGCATGTAGCATATGTCTTCAACCATTGCATAAAAGTAGAGATGTTTTCAAAGGTGTTCCTATTCATAGGAGCGACGATCACAAAAGTATAAAAAAAAAACTATTGGCTCATTGCAATCAAACCAACACTAGCCAAGGTACTAAATAGATTACTAGATTTTTTTATTGAAAGCAATATCTTTTCATCAAGTCAACGTAGGTGTAGAAACTCAAAATCTGCAATTACAGCAATCGTTGATATATTAGGAGAAATAAGAAAGACTTTTGACAATAAAGAAAATACACTTCTAATGTGCTGATGTGATTTAAGCAAGATTTTCGATTGTATGGGTTACCAGAGATATTGCTCATAATCTACTAATGAATGGTGAAAGTTCCTTTGAGGCTGCAGTAACAAAAAACACTTATAAGGATCCGTTTTGGGGCAGTTGTTATTTTTAATATATAAAGGCTGAGTTTTTTTATCTTGAGATAACGGAATATCTCTAAAACACTGCATCAAACCAAAAAAAGATCTTAATAAGATTTGTTATAATGTAGGGGGCTCACAACTTTGAAATCTTAAATGGGAACCCCTATTTTGTATGGCAGATTCGGATTCTACGCCATCAAATATGTAGTTTTTGTTTGAAACTTCAGTTTATGTTAAAATAAAATAAAACACAAAATCGTGTTTGCTTGCTTCTTTTTTTTATGTATTTTTTCTAGACGTTCACAATCATGCTTTTTTTTTTTGCGATTACAGCGCAATCTGTTACGAATCTAAAAAGAGTTACAAAAAAAAACTACATACAAGATAAAAAAAAACTCATCCAGTATGTGATTTTAAAACGTAAACTAATCTTGAGTTGTTACTTTTTGTCGCTCAAATAAATATTTCTCGTACGAGCGTCCTACAGTAACAAAAAAGTAAATGAGAGTGTAGAATTTAGGTACCGCAAATGTTGCACACGACGGAATATAAGGATAGAATTAACAAATTACCATGAGTTGACAGACAGCATGATTGTATAGTCTAATATGGATTTAACGAACCGTGGCATAATGCATTAGTTCCGTCCATTCAGGCCTGGCACGGCGACCCACCAGGCGTGTCGTTTTGCGCCTACAAAGTGACGACAGCTACATAGGTACCGTTTGATAAATGCTGCCAATTGATACACCAGCTTTTACCGATATTGGCGCAGATAAAATGCTGTTACTTTTACAAATAGGACAATGGAAAATATTTGTGTATATTTTTATTTTATTTATTTTATATTTTATTAATTACATATACAATATGCACTGGGTCGACTTGTCGATGGATATATTATAATGACTCCATTAAATTAAGATATTTAATTTTAATAACTAATTGCAATTAGATAACCGAACAGTTGCTGAATCACCTAAATATTTAGCTTATTTATATATTACCCCAGTGACCAACTATATTTATTTCATATTTTATAAATATTTAAAAAATATTAAATCTTTCTTGAATATTAGTTATATTAATATAATATGCATAAAATATATTATAGAAAATATATTAGGAAAACATTTAAAAAATATATATGCTATGTAGCATTAATAATATTTTATTGCAAATGTTTTCTCAATATATTTTTCATAACTCTGCAAGAATATTTTGCTTTGTATTTCTGTAAATATTTATTTCATATAAAAAAAAGATGGAATTTTTGCTTTTGTACATTTGGTGCGTAGGACGAATAATATAAAATGGGTAAAACGTGCATACATATTAAGTAGGTATGTACCTATTTAAAATGATAGTTTAAAGATTAAATTAGATAATATATATCTAATATGATTTAATTAGTATCTAAGTTGAGCTCTGTAACTTTTCTATTAATATATCTGCGTTTTGTATTATATTATTTGTAATATTGGTAAGTTGCGAACGTCAACACAACACTTCTATTCATTACGGTGCCGGTGTTATATGATTTAGTATTGTTTATGCGTCTATGGATTAGGTACATAGAATCCATACGCGCACGTGCGTATTATCAACATTTTCATTCGTTTGTCCGTTACATGTTATAGTTTATAATAGTATACGATTAGGGCAGATTAGGGTTAACTGCCATGTAAAGAATTTTTATAAACTTTAGGTTGTGACGTCATTTCGCACTGATACACTCGTTCCGCTCCTCTTTACAGGAGGGCGCAAGAATTATCGAAGGCGTTATTTTTCCGAACTTCAAAAGCCCTTCTGGAGAGTAACGTGGGATTCGCTGGTCAGCAATTGTAACATACAATAGACAAAGAAGCAGATAAAATTTAAAGTAATGCGGTATTATCTCAACTACGCGAGACTTTAAACAAAAATAGACTATTATTTCCTGTGAAGTAGACGCTGCTTCAGCAAATGCCACAGTACTTACCATCAACGTATTAATAAAATGAATTTCAATACTTTGTATTAAGGTAAAGTCAAGTAAGTGTGTAGTAAAAATTGCATAGTGTGAAGAAAATGTAACATTGTTCGCGTAATAAGACATTTTGATAAATTTTACACGCAGAACTACGTAATATATGCCCAGTTGTAAGCCTTCAATAGATACACCTTTTATAATTATCAACGGTTTACTAGAAAAAAAAGAAATTTTAAACACTGTCAATACTACACACTTATCCAGCAAAATGGGGCAAGTGTGTAATCGTTCCGCATTTTATATATTAATAGCATTATCCTTTAGTTCGGCCAAGAGTGTAATACTAAACTGATGCCTGTTTAATAAGGTATGATATATTCACAAGATATTCAAGTTATTACACGTTAGGAGATGCGAACTTTTGTTTGTAAAACTAGTATGAAGTTTAGTACATTAGTATTATAACAAGACGACGTCCATATTTCACTTTTAAAAATAAATATAAACAAACTACACACTTGCCCCGGTTACACACTTACCTGACTTTACCTTATACAGGATGGAATTTCGAATTCTTACACTAACTCTTAGATTGTCGGGTTTTGGCGTATGCAGATGATCTTTAAATCTATAGCAATGTTGCTTCTGTAGTTGATGGTTTGGTGGTACAGAGGAATATTAATGTTATTAGTGAGTAGTGTACAAAAATATTGAAAAACGTGCGGTGCTATCCTTTTGAAGATGTACTAAACCTTTTTCTTATAGCTACACTGTACTTTATTCCAATATTCCCAGGATATTTTCTTTTTTGGGCTTTCTCATACGTTCGTGCAGAGATTTTGTTAGTCCATTGGCATTAAAAGTTTTATATTTTACGTTAGTTAGATCGAGATTGGAGTACGCGTACTTATATCAACAGCTCGTTAAATTATCGTATAGAGTATAATATGTAACATTGAGCGAATCACACTTAATTCAAACCGTTTGTTCCATATCTTCTGCATATATGCCTCGTCACTAACATATTAGTTGGCCATCTATGAGTGTTGCGACGCCTCAATCATATTTAAATTCCGCACATCAATACTCATTACTCTTTACCAGTCATCAGCTCACGTGCGTGCACTTGGTATACGACTTCAATTCACACCGATATAAAAATCCGGTATACGTCCACATTCTTGCGATTACTACTGTACCCAAAAACGCCATTTGGATGCCTCCGAGTTCCTTTCTGATCTAGCCGTCACTTATGGCGTGCGCATTCACATAGGTAGGACATATTAAAGTGTTTTCGTTTAAAGAAATTTAAACGCCTCATGCCCGGGGAGATCTTTATCTAGCGGAGACGGCCGTAAAAGCTCGCTAGTTCGTTAGTTTTTGGTGGGAAAGAGTCGGGCTACCGTCGACTTTACGGTGCGCACTATAAAGGAGGATCGTGAAACAATAATCTCTACCCGGGTTAACAGTATAATTCCGAGGTATTAGCTCGAACAAATGTGTGTGACACGTTTTTCGAATGTGGGAACGATTTTCGTTTGGATCGGTTTCTCGAATGACATTGAAATTATAGAAGGAATGATCTTTAATTTATATTAAGCAAATTTCTTGCATTGTGTAAAGTTACATATGGAAATGTAATAGGTATACATCACGAACTATAAATTTACAAAATATAATGTGTTAAAATACAACTCCTGTGTATTTTTTCCATATCAGTTGCAACTTTACGTTTGTGAAATGCACTAAAATTACAATAAAATGTAAAATTATTAATCGTTTTGAAAAATGTCTGACAATGACGTAACGTTCGATATATCGAACTGTAAATATACATTCAGATTTTAATATTACAAGTTGCTATGTAATTTTACATTTCAAAGTGAATTCAATAATTGCCGACAATCCTTAAGGTAAAATTTGATTTTGCTTACTACAACATGATATTTTACTTATTTAAAAAGAAGCCAGGATTTTCAAAATTCAAGCTTCCATTGTGTGTTTATGGTGCTATTTGCTGTGTATATTGCAATTGTAACTTGTATTAAAGAAATTTCGTGCATTGTGTAAATTTACATATGAAAATGTAATAGGTACAATTGTTTTGAAAAAAAAATACATGCTATTGATATAACGTAATAATACATACAGGGTGAGTTTTTTTATCTTGAGACAACGGAATATCTCTAAAACACTGCATCAAATCAAAAAAGGTCTTAATAAGATTTGTTATAATGTAGGAGACTCACTGAAAAACTCACACTGAGAGAAATGAAATGGTTATTTAAACATTTTTCGTAGTGTCACGAATTTGAGCATTGATTTAACCATGTTGCATTTAAGTGAATCATATGCACTTATTCGAAACAAACATATTTATATTGTTGCACACTTTAGAGTTAATTTAACAAGAATATAGTGTTCAGGCGCAACCAATATTTTATCTTGTTAGTTGAATCCCACAAATTGTCGACTTGACATTTGAAAAAAGTGTTCTTTAAATATTTACTATCGGTGTTAACTCAATGAAATGTAATATTTAATACTATTACATATAGGTGATCGCACATGCGTATAGTCAGTCAGTGTCCACCTCCGTAGCAATAAGACCTATGTTTGTAAGCTTCTGTAATATTAATATTGAATAATAAAGATAATCAAAACCCATCGCGGAGTATATATATAACATGGCGCAGTCAGAATAAAAAACAAACAAAATACAAGAAAAAATCAGTGAAAGGAAGAAAAAGTGCAACAAATTATAAAAAAAAAGGTGTCAGGGCGACCTACCAAAAAATTGCAGCGACGCTGTTACACTGCATAGGAAAGGAAGTTCGAGAAATTTTAAATAATATTGAAATTACGCTGGAAAACACATCGATCGACAGCCGGATGCAGGAGCAAGACAGAAGATACGTTTCACCCAAGAGCCGCACAAGGATGGAAGATCATTGGAAAGAGGTGTCCGGCAAATACAAACAAGATCGTTTGTGACGGATTCGAACAATTCTAGAACAGGTCGCTGTACACGTTGTAATTTTACGCATGCGCAAAACAGTTGTCCAGCTTATGGTAAAATATGTCATAAATGTAATCGTAAAAATCATTGTGCCTCTAATTGTTTAAGTAAATCGATTAATATGATAAAAACCAATTCCGTTGAAAATAATGATTATTTGATGGGTAGTATTACGAAATCGGTAAATGCTGATAATGAATGTTGGTTAAATGTTGTTATTAATGATTTATTATGAAACGTTAAATTGTACTTTCCTTTCCAATGTATGAATAAAATCTTTATAATTTTTTAGTTATGTTATTAAGCTAATATAAGTTTAGTAGATAATACCGTAAATGTTTTTCTTCTATTACCTACTACAGTCTTCCCAATTAGGCAATATATGATATATATATGATATATATATATATGAACAATATATTGATAGCTATGCGTTGCTATCAATTGACTAATTGCTGAATGTGCGGGCGGATTTTTAATTTCATCGATAGATCCATCGATTACAGTATATCTCTGTTTATTACATTAATGATACAGTAATCGATGGATCCATCGATGAAATTAAAAGCTCGCCCGATTAGTAACGTGATTTTAAGCAAAACCGAAAATGGTTCCACTAACAAGAAAATCTTTTTCGTATAACCACCTAAAGGTGTTGAATTACATGCAAATAGTCATTCGATGAATACTACAGGTAGGTTAAATGAAACAATATAAGTTTTCAATCAACATTTTGTAGTGCTAAATCAATATTATAAAATTATAGAGACAATTATTACTTCGTGTGTCTACAACAAGTAACTGTGTTGGGATAATGTTGTTGTATTATTCAATTAGCAGGTAGAAATTGTTACTGGAAAATTAAGTACATGTTCAAAGAATCACGCGTAGTCTGTTTCTTATAACATTTATTATTATTCAGTTAACTAATGCAATTTAACATCTTTTTACGTATGACATTAACACTAAAATATCATTGCTCATATTAAAAAAGAAAAAAAGTGTTCAATACACCATTTTATTAGTTAATACAACAATTTTTTTCTCTCGGTATTGAGATCCAACAAAAAAAATGCTTAAATATAGTCAAACAATAATATTTGTTAAACTAACAAAATATAAATATTAAAATAATAAAATAGTAAATGAAAATCCTAGTTTATCTACACTTTTATATGTTATAGTTTCATTATCTTTAACTGACCTAAATATTTTAGACAAATTAACTATTAAATAATTTAAACCTTGATTAAGGTTACAGATGAACCCAGTCAGATCAAAACATCAGCCGAATAAATCTTTTTAAAATGGAGTACCTAATCTTTTCTATCTTTTACAATTTATATTATTTACTGAATTCGCACAAATTATGCACTTTTCCCAATATACACCCATGTATTTTTATATTAAAATCAACAATCTAGTGTGTAGTATTTTGTTTTTCCAATTTTAGTTAATTTATTTTTCTTCTTCACTAAATAAAAAAAAAATGCCATCTCAACAACTCGATAGGGCTAACTTTGTGCAGTCAATTTTGAGATCCAGCCTCTAGTCTTTAACGTCTCTCACAATTACCGTAACTGAAGCTGGGAGGGAGGAGGTGGTCCATTTTCTGCCCGGATACCCCCACGAGCTAGAGGTAATACCGCCTGTTCGTGATGGAGTTAGTGGACCGTGAAAATGTCACAATTACAGGCCGTTTCAAATATGTATATGTCAGATGTTACTACCCTCCATACCCTGTAATTGTCACCTATTTTATTTTATTATTTTTTTTTTTTTTGGAGAGAAGTTGTGGGTGAAACAATCAATTGGGGTTAATGTTTAATCCGTTTATGTGTAGAAGTTGTTATGAACACTATCTACAGAGTTTATTATTTGTATGAAAATCTGAAAAATCACAAAATCACATTTCCTGTAGACTTTGGGAGCATGTACTTGTTAAATCAGACATGGACTCTCCTCATTTATAGTAATGGACACCAATCGTGATTAATTTTATTATAGTTTTTTCTTTGACTTGACTTTTTAAGAAGATTTCTCAAAGGAAAATATATGTTTTTACTTGAACACTTGTTTAAACAGTTTCATACGTAAAGACACATGACTAGAGACCGGATTATATGCAAAGTGCATATATTTTATTTTTTGCATATCTTTAATTATAGTCTATATGTAGACGTATTACACTAATTGAAGTTAATTAGCGCTAATTAGTGATAGCATATATTGCATATTTAGGCATTTCTATGCATATCTTTACAAAAGTTGCATATATTGCATATTTAAGCTTTTTCTTATCCTTTCTATCAGTAAAAATTCCTAGTAATTCCTAATGTAGATCGACAACCGACAATTCTCAGAACGATAAATCTTTTACATTGGTTTCTCTAACACTTTTTTTCCAAGAACTCCACGTGTTTAATTTTGCCTAGCAGAAGGGATGTGGTAAATACGTTTTATTATTATTATTATTAATTCCCAAATAAACTATTCATTAATTGAACATCTTTGAGCGAAATAGCATGTAATTGTGTTACGTTTTTAAATACTGTACGTACATACAATGAGTATACCGAACAAAGTTTCTTTATGGATTAAGCCATATTCTGAAGTGATAAAGGATGGCGACAAGATATTTTGTCGAGCCTGCAGTAAACTGGTAAGTTTAATTTTACTAAAAGCTTTACAATTGTTTTTAAATCCTTTAACTTTTGATATAAAATGACAATTGTTGTTGTAGGTGTCTTCTGAGAGAAAATACTTGATTGATCAACCCGCTAAAACTCCATCACATATTGGAAAATGTGAAAAACTAAAGCGATCCGCATGTGTGGAGCAATCTATACGTCAATGTATAGCATCAACTTCACGAAACTCAAAACAAGAAGAATATAATACGGATCTGTGTAACGCATTAATTTCGTCTAACATACCATTACCAAGATTAAACAATGTTAATTCGAAATCATTTCTGCAAAAATATTGCAAACGTAATATACCTGACGAAAGTACTTTACGAAAAATTATGTCACATCTTGTTACAGCAAAAAATAGCAGAAATTCAACAATTGGTAGGGAATAATTTTATTTATATCATGGTAGATGAAAGTACGGATAAGTGTGGCCGTTATATTGCCAATTTGTTAATAGGAATTCATCATGAAGATATTATAGGTAAATTACATTTAATTTGTTGTAAAGAACTCCAGAAAACAAATAATGTGACAATTGCCCAATTCGTTTAAGAAGGTTTATCAAATTTCTTTTTACCTGGAAGTATACCTTGTGAAAAAATTTTACTAATGTTGTCCGACGCTGCACCATACATGATAAAAGCCGCGCAAAATTTAAACATTTTTTATAGTAACATTATTCATACCACTTGTTTAGCTCAAGGGGTTCAATCGTGTAACTGAAGACATTAGGAATCAATTCCTTTTGATTAATGATTTAATTAGCAATGTCAAAAAGGTATTTTTAAAAGCACCTTTACGAATTTTATAAGGAACGACTTCACGGTGTTAAGTTGCCTCTTGAACCGATTATTACGAGATGGGGTACATGGCTAGAGGCTGCAATTTTTTTCGCCGATAATTTTGAAGGAATAAAAAATTTTATTCTTGAAATCACTGCTGACTGCATTGCTCTAGAATACTGTAAAAAGATAGTAACATCAACAGAATCGCTACACAACCTTTTGTATATTAAGTCAAATTATATAGCTTTGTTTCAAGTACCATTTGTAAACTAGAAACGCAAGGGATGTCGCTCTCGGAATCAGTCGAAATAGTAGACGAATTTGATATGCTATGTAAGAAGGTTAAGGGTACAATAGGTAATTCTATATACGATAAATTTAAAAAAGTGATAAATAAAAATGCGGGGTATTTGAAATTGAAGAAAGTTAAGAAAATTTTGGAAGGTGAAACAGTAAACGATTTCGACTTTAATTTTAGTTTAGAATGTATTGCAAAGTTAACAAATACACCAATTACATTGTGGATGTTGAAAGAAGCTTTTCTATTTCGAAACATATGTATTCTGATAGAGGACAAAACTTTCTTTTACACAATTTTGAAAAACATTTAATTATAAATTGTTTTAGAAATACGTTGTGAAAAAATTTTGTGCAATAAAGTTAATGTTTAAATTTCTGCTCTTATTTATTTTATGTAAAATTTTTGCATATTGTCGCAATTTTTTTGCATATATGCCCTAGGTTTATACATATTTTCTCAAAAATCGATGCATATATATGCGCATATATTCCAGTTTTTCTTTGCATATAATCCGGTCTCTACACATGACACATGCTGTATTTTTACACAATATGAGACGTAAATTTTTACACTATAGATAAAACTCGTTTTTATAAGAATAAAAATTAATTTTGATGAAATTACATATCCTTTATTTCTTTCCACGATTCATAATCAACCACTAACCGAATAGTGTGTCGAAGCTCGCTTGTCGGGCAATTAATTTTTTTCCTTCAAAGAGTAGAAAGTCAGAAACTACGTATACACACACTTGCCTGATGTGCGTGGAGGAAAAATATGCACTTAATTTAATCGGTCGGCAATCCGGGCTTTAAAGGCGCGGTGTTCGCTAAAGGATTTAAAACAGCGCGTTAATACCTCGAGTCGTATCTCAAAACTATTTACGATAACCCTTTGGCATCGGTGCCTGTGGTCATTCGAAGCGGACAGAAGCGGCGAGAGGTCTTTCCCAGACGAAATTAAATTTCTATTTTGCAAGTTCGTATCGATTTTTATATCAATTTGTAGATTTCTTTATGACAAATACGAAAACTTCAATAGAAGTTAATTGATAAATTAATTGGTCTTTTTCTTTAAGTATTAGAGGAAAATAAAACACATTCTAAGTATGTGGTTTAATTTACACATTGTTATGAATGGTAAAGTGAGTAATAAAGCTATAAAATTGATGTAGGATTGACTTTTTTAATGTTCATTTACTGAAATAACATTATTACCTATATAAAAATCGATATAAATAAAATAAAATTCTAAAACTTAGCTCAAACATTTTTTGTAGGTGCTTCTGAGACAACTTAAACAGCTTTTGAAACAGCTTGAACAGCTCTTGGAGCGGACACGGCTCCTAGAATAGCTTAAACATCTCCTGGAACAGCTTAAACATCTCCTAGAACAGCTTAAACAGTTCCTATAGCAGTTGAAAGAGTTCCTGGAACAGCCGAAACAGTTTCTATATCAATTGAAGCAGATCCTGGAAGAGCCGGCACAGTGCTTGGGACAGCTTGAACAGCTCCTAGAACAGCTTAAACAAGTCTTGTAGCAGAAACAGCTCCTAGAACAGCTTAAACTGTTCCTGTAGTAATTGAAACAGCTGAAACAGGTCCTGGGACAACTTAAACAGCTCCTAGAATAGGCTCCTGGAACAGCTTAAACAGTTCCTATAGCAGTTGAAGCAGTTCCTGGAACAGCCGGAACAGTTCTTATATCAATTGAAGCAGTTCCTAAGAGAGTCGACACAGTTCCTGGGACAACTTTAACAGCGTAAACAACTCTTGTAGCAGAAACAGCTCCTAGAACAGCTTAAACTGTCCTTATAGCAATTGAAACAGCTGAAACAGGTCCTGGGACAACTGAAACAGCTTGAACAGTTCCTATAGCAGTTGAAGCAGTTCCTGGAACAGCTGTAACAGTTCCTATATCAATTGAAGCAGTTACTGGAAGAGCCGACACAGTTCCTGGGACAACTTGAACAGCGTAAACAACTCTTGTAGCAGAAACAGCTCCTAGAACAGCTTAAACTGTCCTTATAGCAATTGAAACAGCTGAAACAGATCCTGGGACAACTGAACCAGATCCTGGAACAGCTTGAACAGTTCCTATAGCAGTTGAAGCAGTTCCTGGAACAGCCGTAACAGTTCCTATATCAATTGAAGCAGTTACTGGAAGAGCCGACACAGTTCCTGGGACAACTTGAACAGCTCCTAGAACAGCTTAAACGACTCTTGTAGCAGAAACAGCTCCTAGAACAGCTTAAACTGTTCCTGTAGCAATTGAAACAGCCGAAACAGGTCCTGGGGCAACTTAAACAGTTCCTGGAATAGCTTAAACAGTTCCTATAACGGCTTAAGCAGCTTTTGGAACAATTTAAATAGTTCCTGGAGTAACCTAAGATGTTTCGGGAGTTGTTTAAGCTGTTCCAGGGCTGTCGAAGCGGTTTCAGGAGCTGTTTAAACTACTCTCTGAGAACTGTTGTAGGTATTCTAGGAACTATTTAAGTTGTTACAGAAATTGTTTATGCCATCACAGTAGCTGTTTCTGCTCCAAGAGCTGTTTACGTTGTTCTAGGAACGGTTTAAGTTGTTCCAGAAACTGTTTATGCCATCATAGGAGTTGTTTCTGCTCCAAGAGCTGTTTAAGCTGTTCTAGTAACTGTTTAAGTTGTTTCAGGAGCTGTTTATGCCATCATAGGAGCTGTTTCTGCTCCAAGAGCTGTTTAAGCTGTTCTAGGAACTAGGTAAATATCCCCATTACTCCGTTCCCCTTGTATGCGTGCGTGGTTCCAGGAACTGTTTAAACTGCTATGGGAACTGTTTAAGCTGTTCTAGGCGCTGTGTCTGCTCCAAGAGCTGTTTCAGTTGTTCCAGAAGCTGTTTAAGTTGTTCCAGGAGCTGTTTCAGTTGTTCCCGAAGCTGTTTAAGTTTCCCCAGGAGCTGTTTAAGCTGTTTTAGCTGCTGCAGGAATTGTTTATGCTGTTCTAAGTACTGTTTCTGCTCCAGGAGCTGTTCTAGTCATTCCTAGAACTGTTAACATTGTTTCTAGGCGGAAAAGAATTATTTTCACTCTGTTAGGTCAGGTTTAAGCTGTTTCAATTGCTACAGAAACTGTTTAAGCTGTTCTAGGAGCTGTTTCTGTTCCAAGAGTTGTTTAGGCTATCCTAGGAGCTGTTTAAGTTGCCCAGGAACTGTTTCGGCTGTTCCAGGAACTGTTTTAGCTGCTATAGGAACTGCTTAAGCTGTTCCAAGGGCTGTTTAAACTGCCCCAGCAACAGTTTGGCTGGCACAGGAACTGTTTTTGCGGTTTTAGGAGTTGTTTAAGGTATTCTATGAGCTTGTTAAGTTGTTCTAGTTATTTTAAGAACGTTAGGGTTGCTCCTAGATAAAATCAAATTATTCTCACTCTGTCAGGTCTTATTTAAACTGTTCCATGAGCTGTGTACTAAGAGTTCTTTAAACTCTTCTAGGGGCTTTTTAAAGTGTTCCAGTTATTCTTAGAACTATTCAGGCTGTTTCTAGATGCGATGCTATTTTAACATTCTCAGGTGATTTCACAAAGTGCATCAGGATCGTCTGATGTGTATGAAATTTCGTGTCAGAACAGTTATAGCTTATCCATTCATTATAATGTTATTTTGAGTCAAAGTTTTAAACAAATTTTATGGTTAATTTAATTAACACTGATTAATAAACATACTACAATTAAATTTGAAATCGTGCACGTCCTCTTTAACAATACGTGTTTCATAACTAATTGTAACTGTAACCATTAGAATGAGATATTTTATGATAATACATTTCAACAAAGTCACCATATTCTTGTATACAGACAGTTTTATTTATAATCACTTGCGTACATTGGCAATCATAAACACATTGATTTGCCGAGATGTCAAATAGTAATTTATCTTTACTAGATGGCTAACTATACAGGCTTACATTCTGTGTTCATAGTGAGGAACAGCATTATTTATGCCAGCCTGCAAGTTTATTCATGTTTCCAGAAACATTTGCTAATTGCTAATTTGTAATATTCTCTATTGCAGCTCTTATTACCTCATGAGTTCATCCATATTATGTAATCGTGTTTATATATTTCATTGAAAATTATACAACGTTCAAACCTAAAACAATACATCTAGCTTTAGCGTAAAACCTAGAAATGCAAAGACGCAAGCCTTCGTCTACGACATTCGTTCGATAGGAAGACACAGGAAGGCCATCAGGGCGACGTATTTACGATCCCTAATTGGCCGACAGTTTACGCTAGGGCTCGAACCGTGTGACGGGGAACAGGTGCCCGGCGACGCGGGCACAATTCACGCTTTTTCACGGCCGACTAGGACGATTATAATAAAAGGGAAGGAAAAATTATAAAATGAAATAAAATAAAAAAAAAAGAAAGAAATATAGACGGAATAGACCATAAAGAGAGGGGGCGCAGGGCTTCCGTCGCGGCAGAAAGGGGCACCGCCGTTTAACGCTGCTTTTGTCTCTAGTTATGGGCGCGTTGGTTTTTGTCGGCCCCAGTCTCCGTGACAGACGGAGATAGGCGTATCAGACCCGAAAAACAATCGAACAAAACGTTGCACGGAGCCCGGCCACGGTCGGCCAGCGTCGATGAAATGCTTCTGACGGCTATTAGTGGCGATAAATACAACCGGAAACGCACGGAACTACATTCGTTGATATGGCCAATTAAATCCCGATATAATGTGCCTTTCGAAACAGAAAAAAAATTAAGTCTAAATGTCATAGGGTTTGAACGGAATTCTATAGGATTGAAATGTGTAATTCGTATGGCCCAAGGCTGGTGACAAAATTTAGTTAGTAAATGCATGTCCTACCTTGTACAGGGTGTCCCACCGAAGACTGGTTCTTTGATTGTAGCTTTATTGTTAATTTTTGAAGAAAAATGTGTCTACAAAAATGTTATAGAACTTAATACTGTACAACCTAAAAATATTTCTGACTACAGAAGGTGATCCAAAAATAAAACACAAACAACCTGTATATTCCCTAACAGCCAGAAATATTACGTAGATATTTTTAAAAATATATTTTATAAATATTTTTCGTGAGAGGTTATTGAATATATTTTTCATATTTTTTTCTAAATATAGATAAAATATTCAATTAAAATATTTATTCCATATTTTAAAATTAATGTGAAATAATTTTTTCTAAAATTATAATTTTTTCTAAAATATTTGTAAAATATTTATATGAAAATTGAGATTTTTTATGCAATCTATTTAATTTGTCAAATGAACTAAAATTGTTCTTGGTTATTTAGAATGTATAACATCGATAACGAAAAGTTGAAACATACATAGAGTTGTCTAAAAGGCAAGAACTTGTTTTTTCCCACTCACCATACAAGTTAATAATCAATAATTCTGGCATCTTTTAAGGCATACTGAAGGTTTATCAATTATCACTATTTTTTAATTGAAGTGTTCTAAATAAAAAACAAACGTATTTATTATCATTTTAATTGAATAAGCCAATAAAAATGAAAAATACTCATTTTTAAGTCTAGCCTTGGCTGGTGCCAGGTACAACTTTATGGCTTTTTTCATATCTTCGGTAGTGGCGCTCTCATGGCGTTTCCTTGTGGCCTCTAAAACAATGCCAATTGTATTAGATTATACCATGAATAAAACATCGTACAACATTATCAACACCTACTAATACATTTGGAGCATTTACAATAATTGGAGTGGTAGCTACATTCTAATACTTACGATGCTTATTTTTACTTTATTTCATAATATTTGAAAATATTCTACGTACAAACAATAAAACAACACAACGTATTCTAACCTCTATTTGAGGTTATGACGCTTATCTACCGAGATGAATGAAGCAAATCAACTAGCAATTTATCTGGTAGATGCAGTACATATATGATGCATAAAATTCCTACAATTATATTATTAAACGATTCTGTACATAGCGATATTGAGCATTCCAATTATCTATATAATGCCATGACATGTTCAAAGTTTTGCTTACCTCGTAGTCACCACAAAAACTAAAACACACCCCGCAACAATTAATTACACAGTTAACCCTAATCTACCCTAATCGTATACTATTATAAACTATAACATGTAACGGACAAACGAATGAAAACGTTGACGATACGTACGTGCGCGTATGCATTCTATGTACCTAATCCATAGACGCATAAACAATACTAAATCATATAACACCGGCACCGTAATGAATAGAGGTGTTGTGTTGACGTTCGCAACTTACAAATATTACAAATAATATAATACAAAACGCAGATATATTAATAAAAAAGTTACAGCGCTCAACTTAGATACTAATTAAATCATATTAGATATATATTATCTAATATAATCTTTAAACTATCATTTTAAATAGATACATACCTACTTAATATGTATGCATATTTTATCCATCTTATATTATTCGTCCTACGCACCAAATGTACAAAAGCAAAAATTCAATCTTTTTTTTATATGAAATAAATATTTGCAGAAATACAAAGCAAAATATTCTTGCAGAGTTATGAAAAATATATTGAGAAAACATTTGCAATAAAATATTATTAATGCTGCATAACATATATATTTTTTAAATGTTTTCCTAATATATTTTCTATAATATATTTTATGCATATTATATTAATATAACTAATATTCAAGAAAGATTTAATATTTTTTAAATATTTATAAAATATGAAATAAATATAGTTGGTCACTGGGGTTTGTTTTTTATCTAAAAAAAAATGAACTGGTGTGAAACGAAAGTATCCAATTAAATCCTTATATTTTAAAAATGGACTTTCATTTTGGGTTGTAAAAGTGTTATAAAATTATAAAACGAAATATAAGCTCTAGAAATTACTCCAAAAGTATGAGATTATCTAACAAAATAAACCGAGGATGAAACTTCGAAAAAAGGGCAGTTGAAATGTTTCTGAAGAAAGAATGAAATTTAATGATAATTAGCAGAAATAATAATATCTATTTTTAATAGACTGGGCCATGACAATTATTTCACTAGCATAATAGTTAAACGTCAAAACTGTGAATAAATAATAATTTTGTGTGTAATACCTTGTTCTTCTTACATCTCAGTGATTGTTTATTTATTTTCTTAATTATTTACATATTTACTTAAGTAGTACACTGTTGAAAATGTTATCGGTGTTGGCGTTAATTTTGCGCTAGTCAAATATTTAAGTGTTGATTTTTAAAAAAATTGCCAGACGAGTTGACTACGTGTGTTGAATAGAACAGAAATTACTAGAATTTCGTGTGAATTCTTTGTTCAGATATGAGAATTTACTATTTTTCTAGACATTCCGAAGCGTTAACCAATCAACATTTTTCCTTCGGATAGAAATATAGAAACCCCACGTAATCTAATACGGTATTGCATTATACGCACACCGTAAAAAATTACAGTAATTTTGCCATGGTAAATCAGGAATATTACATGTAATAACGTTGTGAATTTACCACAATAAATCATGTAAATTTTGTTTTACATGTTTTTTCTAGGATATTTAACATGAAAAAGAAATTTCGGTAAAATTTATAGCTTTTTCATGTAAGTTTAAGATGTAACAAAAATTCAAAAGGAAAATACAGGAAAAAAACATATACAATTTTGTATTTACTCTCAAAATTTACTTAAAAGTATAAAATTAACATTTTTTTTGGGGTATTTAGTGCACTTTAAAAGTAATTTTACTAATGAACTATTAATTTTGCTGTAAAAATATGAGGATCTTTTATATTTATTTGTTTTTACTTGAACTTTCGGGTAAAACTATTGATATTATGGAAAATACTAAATTCATACGCCCCAATGTGATTGGTTATTGGATTATTTATCTGTGCGCGTAGTAATTCTATTCGTTGTCGCACTTATTTATGGGCTCAATGATATCATGTACGTCACAACAATCGTAGGTTTCGCGTAAGCGTGTTCATTCTTGATCCCTGGTTGAGCGATTCAGTATGACCTATTAGGTGCTATAAAAGAATTATGTAAGTTGCTTGCTCTCTTTATAAAAATACATATGAAAATTGCTTCAGTGTTCGGTAAATATAGAGTTCATATAAATATTACATACGAAATTTACAGTACAATCTTTGAAAAACACATCAGCATGTGAAATTTACTAGATGGTAGAAATGTTACTTTATGAAGCAAATTTACCTGTAAAATTGTAGGCAACTTTGTTATCAACGATTTTACTGCAACTTTTTTTGCAGGGCACCACGTGCATTGCACGTGTATCTGTTTTCGGGCTTGTTTCTGCGTATTACCATATCCAAACAAACCACCAAACGTGTACTGACCTGTAAAGTTGTTAAAGCTTTGCAAGTTCTAATAATAAAACTCAGTGAACGTGACGCAGATATACAAACGTGTAAAATATGATCAGAAAACTGAAGTCGTCGGTCGAACATAACCCCTAGATCTTTTACCTGCGTAAGTCTTGGTATAGAGAACTGCTCAATAAAGTAATCAAAAATCAGCGGTTTCTTGGTCGTCGTATAAGTTACTACCGCACACTTATGAGTGCTGATCTTGATCTTGTTTTTCTGACACCAGTTATTAATAACACACAGATCTCGCTATAGATCTTCACAGTCGGAGATTGAAGAAACGTTGCCAAAGATTTTCAAGTCATCTGCATAAGCAAGAACGCGGCTTTCAAGTGCTAACAGCAGGTCGTTAATATAAATATTAAACAGTAGTGGGCCAAGGTTTGACCCTTGAGGGAACGCCCGAAGTTGCAGTATAGATATCGGACTAGTAACCGTTGTAGCAGACGTAGCATGACCTGTTATCAAGGTAAGATGCTATTAAATCAGTTTTATTCGACACAAATCCCATTGAGTTGAACTTGGATATTAGAATCGAGTGATCTAGGGTGTCGAATGCTTTGATGAAGTCGGTGTAAATAACGTCTACTTGACCTCGAGTATCTGAACTGGTGCTAATGAATTGTATAATTTCTGCCAAATTTGTCACAGTCGATCTACCAGCCATAAAAACATGCTGTTGCGTTGATATCAGATGCTGAACACGATTGTAGAGCAAGTGTTCAAATATCTTAGAGCAACTGCACAATAAAAAGGATAGTGATCAAAATAGCTCATCAATACTTTCCTTAAGTAGATCATAGTTAACAACGACTATCCTACAAGTGTCAAAATTATAATTCCCACTAAAAGTTGCCAAAAATCTAATAAGGCAATTTGAGATACAAATTGATGAGCGAATTAATCTATTACGAAAAAAAAAAGTAATTCGGAATTTTACGTGCTGATAGAATCACTTACGTCTTGTGCACGATATAGCCATACATAAACATGCCCAATTGTATTGTCCCATGCAGTTTGTCATATGTTAAATTGCTTGTAACATCCTCGGTTATGTGCCATTGTTATGCTTATACGTTATAAGGTCCTACTCCTGCATGCTCCCCCCCTAAAAGATCCCCTATCCTTGTTTCGTGAGTAATAAAACTGTAGTTCCACCCCATTGAATCCCGAAGTCTGATACGGTGCTATTTCTAATCAAGTTAATAATACCGGTCGGCAATTGCCTGCTGGTGGAAAAGAAAAGGATATTAGAATTGTTCCTTTATTAATTTGAGAGAATTGCTTAGAAGCAGGCAAAAATCATTCAACTATTATAAAACTTTTTAGGTTTGTTGGTAAATTCTGTCTAAATGTTTCTCATTATATCACTTACCTATACAGACTGTTTCAAAATGAATTACATCTCCAGTGACCAACTATATTTATTTCATATTTTATAAATATTTAAAAAATATTAAATCTTTCTTGAATATTAGTTATATTAATATAATATGCATAAAATATATTATAGAAAATATATAAGGAAAAGATTTAAAAAATATATATTATGTAGCATTAATAATATATTATTGCAAATGTTTTCTCAATATATTTTTCATAACTGCAAGAATATTTTGCTTGTATTTCTGTAAATATTTATTTCATATAAAAAAAAAACATTGAATTTTTGCTTTTGTACATTTGGTGCGTAGGACGAATAATATAAAATGGGTAAAATATGCATACATATTAAGTAGATATGTATCTATTTAAAATGATAGTTTAAAGATTAAATTAGATAATATATATCTAATATGATTTAATTAGTATCTAAGTTGAGCGCTGTAACTTTTCTATTAATATATCTGCGGTTTTGTATTATATTATTTGTAATATTGTTAGTTGCGAAACGTCAACACAACACCTCTATTATTACGGTGCCGGTGTTATATGATTTAGTATTGTTTATGCGTCTATGGATTAGGTACATAGAATGCATATGCGCACGTGCGTATCATCAACGTTTTCATTCGTTTGTCCGTTACATGTTATAGTTTATAATAGTATACGATTAGGGCAGATTAGGGTTTAACTGTGTAATTAATTGTTGCGGGGTGTGTTTTTAGTTTTGTGGTAACTACGAGGTAAGCAAAACTTTGAACATGTCATGTTATTTATAAGATAATTGGAATGTGTCAATATCGCTATGTACAGAAATCGTTTAATAATATAATTGTAGGAATTTTATGCATCATATATGTACTGCATTTACAGATAAATTGCTAGTTGATTTGCTTAGAGATTCATCTCGGTAGATAAGCGTCATAACCTCAAAGAGAGGTTAGAATACGTTGTGTTGTTTTATTCTTTGTACGTAGAATGTTTTCAAATATTATGAAATAAAGTAAAAATAAGTATCGTAAGTATTAGAATGTAGCTACCACTCCAATTATTGTAAATGCTCCAAATGTTTAGTAGGTGTTGATAATGTTGTACGATGTTTATTCATGGTATGATCTAATACAATTGGCATGTTTTTAGAGGCCACAAGGAAACGCCATGAGAGCGCCACTGCCGAAGATATGAAAAAAAGCCCTAGAGGTTGACCTGGCACCAGCCAAGGCTAGACTATTAAAAATGAGTATTTTTTATTTTTATTGGCTTATTCAAATAAAATGATAATAAATACGTTTGTTTTTTATTTAGAGCACTTCAATTAAGTATGCCTTAAAAGATGCCAGAATTATTGATTATTAACTTGTATGGTGAGTGTGAAAAAACAGTTCTTGCCTTTTAGACAGCTCTATGCAATGTTTCAACTTTTCGTTATCACGTTATACATTCTAAATAACAAGAACAATTTAGTTCATTTTGACAAATTAAATAGAATGCATAAAAAATTCTCAATTTTCATATAAATATTTTACAAATATTTTAGAAAAAATATAGCGCTTACATTAATTTTAAAATATGGAATAAATATTTTATCCATATTCTTCTTTTTATAAAATAAACATTCCCTTTTTGTTAAGAGCATTCTACGTAAGTCTACAAAGTATTATTTTTAATATCCTGATAAGACGTTCGAGTTTCATCGGATATGCGACTTCAGTAGTTACAAAAAACGTAAATATTTTTTTTTTTCTTTGTCGAATCGAGAATTAGTTGTTAATAAACGGTACCACATAAATCTGAGTTATTTCTTTTGGATTTATTTAATCATATAACGCAAAATGAATTGAATCGAATTACACAGAAATAAATGTAGATACAGAAAATTTGCAAACACACCTTTTTACTAATGATATTGCGCGAAAATGAATCTATACATTTCCGCGCTTTTGCCAATGCATCAAGCTTCGATTTTCTTTATATGAAATCATGATGGTCCTGAAAAGGATCGTTTTTTCGAGACGGGAAGAATTTAAATAAAATGTTCGAAGTGGTTTGCACTCCAAGCGGCGATTCAACACAAAACTAACAGCGGTAATGGGTGAATGATAGTGGTATGTGGGGGTATACTCGGGACAGCATTTAGATTGGGCACAGGTGGCGCTCTAGCCCACGGCATTTATAAAATTATTTTTTTCTCGTTAATGCTTACAGATAGACTCCCTGTGTATTAAGACTTTTTGATTGTATATGAGTACAGCTGCTACATATTATTATATTTATCTCTGTATCTGATACACCCTGTATAAAGGTAAGCCACTTATAATATACAAGTACAACTTACTCAGAACCTACTGAGATGTAATTTATTTTGAAACACTGTATAGAAATATTCTAAAAAGCCAGTTCAGCGGTATGCCCTATATGTTTCTAAAGTAAAAGCCATAATGATGCATTTTATTACAGGTAATGTTAATTTAAATTAGTTCCAACTATTATTGGTTCAGCCATTTCATTTATATGAAGCTAGTGAATACGTTTTTCAAACACTAACAACAACTTAAGCGGGTATTAGAATTACAAATTTGCAGTGAAAAAGGTGTTAGAGAAAAAATGTGTGCAGACATTTATACTTATCTCTTGCACATAATTAGTGAAGTAATTGACAGGAACGGTTAAAAAAGCTATATACGCATCTCGACTCACAATAAGCATGTATGCTGGTATTTATGTAGAAGAGGTATATGTCATTTTGTCGCGTTTTTTCTGTTGGCAATAATGAAAACTTTATGCTAATCACCTTTCAATAGAATGGCCATATTAGAAGCAAATTCTTGGCATTTTTACCGCAAATGGATGCACTTTATTCTGTGTTTTATTATACTGGTTGTCAATTTCAAATGAAGGGGATATATTTTATTCATTGATACCCTTATATTTTTTTTCTAATTTATTGGGTACCTGCAGTAAAAGTAGTTCACAACGAACTTTTTGTTTTTGATATCTACACATACACTGAGAAAAATATTTAATAATCATAAATAAAAATATAATTATCGTAAGTAAAAAGTTCAGCTGAATAGGGGACAAAAGCACAGATTACTTAGCACTAGTATAAAAAGAGATCCTAAACACTGATACTAACAAGAAGCAATCTAATGTTACTTACGGTTCTTCATACCGGTAACTTATGAAGTTACTTATGATTATTTAAACTGAAGTAGTTAAACCATGAGAAATATTAGTTGCAGTAAGTAAAAAGATTCGCCATGTCAAGTAGTAGGTGTATTGCTGTGAGTGAACTATTCTATAACAGCTATCACACCTTCATAATTAATACAAGCTATTTGGATTACTTGTGATAAGGAAAGAGTATTCATTAATGCCACGTTCACCAAAATCCTGATATATAGAAGGTAATGGTTGCTATAAATATCAATATACTTACCTTAATTTGTTGTTCAACTATACGTTAGTGTAGGAAACGAGGAAGTTAGTGAATATTTATTAAGTAGCTTATTTGTGTATCTGTGTTAATAATGATAAAGTACAAACAAAAAGTTCCACAAATCTTCGGATTATTTATGTACCCGCAACTATAAGTACTGCGTACCGAGCAATGCGTAATTCAAAATTGTTGCAAATAATTTTTAATTACTATTCAGTGTGCTGTGGCTTCGAGTGCATTAATAATTGAAATTTAAATTTCGCATTTAATTTGCTAAAAATGTACATAATATTATTCACTTAGAAAAAAAAGCAGTGTTGTAGTAATAGTATTATTTGTATAGGACAAATACAGTGACTACCTGATATGAATGAAGATAGGTTTCACTTTATCACGTTTAACAACAGTTTTTTTTTTTAACAATTACAACAATAATGACTCATAAAATATTCCTTAATAATGAAAAAATGAACAAAGCAATAATAAAAGATAAGGTAAATGGGGCCCCCTTGAAACGTTATTTAGTTATTGAAATATACAGATGTCCTAGCGAACTGGGTCATTAGATTTTTTTGAACTTCTATCAGGAATTTGATTTTGAAACTTGCAGTGTAGTCATGGCCCACTGTGGTCTATTTAAGGAAAATATTTTCAACTTCATAGCACTTTCGGTATACAGGGTGTTGATATCAACTTTCTTATTTTAAACGGAATGGTACAATTTTTATCGGTACAATGAATGTATCGAGTCATTTGCAATTAGTTTACATGAGAATTCCCTATCCCTAAACTCAACCGTTTTTGAGATATTTGCAATTTTGTTGATTTTTTGACGTTTGCACTGTGTTTCAAGTAAAATTAAGTAGCTGATAAGGTATCAGATATTTAGTGGTTCTACTAATGTCGATGTAAGTACAAAGATGTAGGTAGAAAGTGTTATAGCAATAATGACCGAATTACATACAGCGTGTTCGAAAACGCATCTCCAATGTGGATATCTTTAAACCAACAAAACTTGTTGATTTCAAATAAAACATGGTATTTTTTACTACAGCATTGAATGCAATGTAAAATTCTACGTCTATTGACATTAGGGTTTGGTATACCTATTTTTGATAGTTTTTGGGATATTAGCATTTATTGCCTAAAATATGACTAATTTCCAAGTTTCGAGCAAATAAAATATTTTTTTCCTAAAAAACACTCTGTATATTATTTTTTAGAATGATGTGTTATCTTTTTTTGCATTGTTTGGTTTCCATAACTGAGATATTTATCATTGGAAGTTTTCCAATTATTAGCAAATTTTATGTAATTGTAATTATAAAATATTAATAAGCCATAATTATTATGCGACAGCAAATTACATGTTAATATTTTTACCTGCTTATTAAATGCATCGAAAATAAGTCAGTTAAAAAAGAAACTAAGAAACTATTATTCTGAAAGAACATTTATATTTGACATTTTGGAAGACTTTTAATAGTTTGTTCCTGATTTATGTTATCTGTCTGTATCGCTTAATATCTAGTTTAATGCAAAAAGCCAAGAGGCTGCATTGTTTTCGGAGACTCCATGTCAGACGGCTCCTCTACAAAGAAAATACCTGGTCTAGTAAGTGAACAATATTTGAAATATTATGGGTGTATTTAGGATATCTGCTTTAATGTTCCTTGTATTTTCTTCTTTTGAGGTTTTTATTCATTGCAAGTAAGTGTTAGGTATCTAATCATTGTTACATTCTTCATGAATGTAGAATAAGTCTAAAATGTTATTTGTATATGTAACTTTCAATGTTATTTCTTTCGATTTACAATATTTTACTTGTTAGAAGAAAATGTGTGAAGGAGTTAACAGCATTAGGGCTTTTATAAAATATATGACTTGCTAATACTGCATAGGTTTATCACTGCGTAATTTTGTAAATTACCAACAATGGATATCACTTGTTTGTTAGCAGATGTCATGGCTTGGCCAATATCTAATAATTAATGTACTGTAACGCTACACAGAGTAGCCTACAGCCCGGATTAAAAAAAAAATTTTAAGAAAAATACATTAATTAAATTAAAAAAAAAATCAAATTTTATGCATCCCAGTGTTATCTATCTTTATTAATTTTAAGATCTTTAATTAGAAGTGTGCTCTCTCACCAGCCAGATGGCATGCAGGGCGAGAAAACCCGATAGAGGCGTGTTGATATCAAAAAAATAACGAATGGTTAGTTACCCATCTTATTATATCTCAGTACGTGTAGAGATTGTGTGTGAGGATGTTGACAAAAAATGTCCTTCTCCTTCAGTTTCAATGTTAATGACCAGTTTCGAAGCTGTCATAGGCACAAAAGTGTTGTCTCTAAGGTAATCAATCTCTCATGGGTAATTAAAACATTTAAGTGCGAATAAAAGTGATTTTATTTAATAAAAAAAAATTCTAAATGTGAACTTGTTTAAAATCAGACATAATCTAAGAATATTTATTTATCTCAGGTAAGTACGTGAGTCCGTTTAATTAATAACACTAAAGTTTTATTAGTAATTCCACTTTTTCCAATTTAAATTCATAGTTTCAAACGTGTAAATCAAATTTCAAAATTTCCGCGTTTTCTGACCGTTCAAACGGAGTTATCCTAGGCTTAAAAAGGCGTCTGAAACAGAATAGCCAACCTTGATGGTAAATTACTGGATATTGGTTCGTAACGTAAATACATATCAAATACTTATTAACCTACTATACTACCAACCTATACACATTTCCCCAAGTAACTGCAAACCGTTCAGCGATGATACAAACAATTTTCTAACCTAAAATTTTTGCTGAACGTATAAAAATAAAATTTCTTATAAGTATAATTAAATTTAAATTAGAATTGAAATAATAAGTTTATTTTTAGGTAGATTTGATGAGGAATACCTTCTACAAGGACGAATTCTGCGGACATCGGTGTGGTCTGGACTGTTCGGGTGTCGGATAAGGGCTCTCGTACATCGTAGCTACATCAGATCACGGTGAATGCCTCGATCAGGACAGGAATATTACTCGGGAAAATCGTCGTTGAAGAAAAATTACCGAAACGTAATAGGTAATTTGGATGATATTTATGTGATAAACTTTGTTTAACAATTAACAATTATTTTTAGGTTGTATTTTGGAATAAAATTGGATTTTATCGAAATAGCCGTTAAATTTTACAAGAACAAATTGAGACATGTCTGTCTCGAACAAAGCTCGGCTGTTGAATCGTTTCGAATTGAAAAATTTTAACTGACTTGGAAGCGATTGTCTTCGATAAGGGGTACCACAGTCACAGAATGTACGTTAATATAAGCGAAATGAGGGGAACATCCATTGTTTTATACATGAGAGTGCCCATGTGACCGAATGGACTGTCGAATGTTTAAACGAAATAAAAATAAATAATAATTGCAAAATACTGGAATCACCTTACAATTAAAATATGATAAAGGTAGGCGTCATTAGATCATGAGAAAAAATACATTTGAAATTTTTAAACACTTATTACTATTTAAAATTAACAATCTTAAAATTCATTACTGCACCCAAAAAGTAGGCAACCATTTATACACATAGAATTGTTACAGAACCCAATTTCCAGCAATTTCCCATGTCTTTCTGTTGACATATCAAAGCAATTGGACTGCCAATGCATATACAAACATTATTAGACTAAATTTAAGTGAAATAAATACACTGTAAAAAAATAAGAATGTTCATTTGAATTGAACTTGGATCCAAATTTGATCTGTCAATATCTATTGTAAAAATACACTATTCAAATTTTAATATTCATTTTCGATGTGTAGGTATATCACTGTTGATCATCTTACTTCCTGAAGTGAATATTCTAATGGAAGATGCCTTGAAGGACCTGCCAAATGCAGAGATTCTCTACATCACCTGGACATCGTCTGGCTGTCTGCTGCTACATTTATATCTTTTTTCTTATAATATCTAATTAGTTTTAAAATATAACTAAGTAAAACAGTAACTTTACCTTTAAATAATATCGAGTATATGTACCATAACAGTACGTTCTCTATGACTAAAAGGCAATATCATTAGTAAGAAATTAGTGAACATTACATATTTGAAACATAAATATTTAGGTAGGTTAGGCAAATAATATACAGAGTGTTTTGTAGGAAAAAACTCATTTTATTTGGTTGAAACTTTCAGAAAAATTTAGGCATATTTTTGGCAATTTTTTGCAAGAAATGCTTATTGCTTTTGCATTAGTTTGGACGTCCTTATCCCATTTGCCTTTACACTTGCCTGTCGAAAAACAGACTGCATAAAAACTTAATAATTTGCTACGTATCTTCCAGCGGCACACCGTAAATCTTCGACAAACGTGCGGACGCATTTAAATATTTCACCAACTTCGATGCTCTTTCCAAACGCCGATACTCTCTCATTCGCATATTATCCGTTGATGTATTCATGATATTTTAAAAAGCCGCGTTCGTCACCATAAAAGCCGGCTGGCGTACCGGTGCGAATGTTACCCAGAGATCCTGAGATGTCTGGACGCTCGTCAACTGTCTATCACGATCGTTTGGATAACTGGATTCTTCGATCGCCGACGCTGAGGTATTTTTCCGCGAGGGACAGTCGATTGTCTGCACGTCGTCCACACAGGCTGATGGGGAAAGGAAATAAAATCGAAGAGGAAAGATAGAAAGAGATGAATAAGGTATAGGGATGAAGAAAAAACGTTGACCATAAGCTGTTGGCCGGAAGATAGATGGTTGATGATCGGACATAACTTGTACGGCGGATGGTAGCCACGAATTACTTGTTGGGCGGAGTTCTAATGACTCTTTTTGATTAGCGGCTTTTATGATGCGTTTTAGCGAATGTTATTTGTAAAAATCTAATGTAGACAATCTCAAACACTATTTCTATAACAGTACCTATCACTTACCTACTCATTTTTTTTTTGTACACTGAGAAAAGAGATTGCATTAAATGAAAAGTTTTATAACTTTTGGTTTTTATCATGTTCAACGAAAAGAATACCTTTTCTTAGAAAAGTGTTTATTTTAATTGAAAGTAGCGTGCTGTTTCTTCTTAAGTACATGTTTTTCGACGAAAAGTAACCGTAATTAAATGGAATGCACCTTAGTTTTGATTAATATTTTATAATGTCTTTATAACTTCTGTTTCAGTAAGACAACACACATTACATATTATATTGTTATTATTATGTACATATTTAACAACATACAGTGGAAAACGTTTAACACGAAAGCGCTTAACATGAAAGATCGATTAACACGAAATAGTACTGTGGTCCCGAGAAAATACTAAGTACCCCAGTGACCAACTATAGTTATTTCATATTTTATAAATATTTAAAAAATATTAAATCTTTCTTGAATATTAGTTATATTGATATAATATGCATAAAATATATTATAGAAAATATATTAGAAAAACATTTAAAAAATATATATGTTATGTAACATTAATAATATTTTATTGCAAATGTTTTCTCAATATATTTTTCATAACTAACATAATATTTTGCTTTGTATTTCTGTAAATATTTATTTCATATAAAAAAAAGATTGAATTTTTGCTTTTGTACATTTGTTGCGTAGGACGAATAATATAAAATTGGTAAAATATGCATACATATTAAGTAGGTATGTACCTATTAGTTTAAAGATTAAATTAGATAATATATATCTAATATAATTTAATTAATAACTAAGTTGAGCGCTGTAACTTTTCTATTAATATATCTGCGTTTTTTATTATATTATTCGTAATATTTGTAAGTTGCGAACGTCAACACAACACCTCTATTCATTACGGTGCCGGTGTTATATGGTTTAGTATTGTTTATGCGTCTATGGATTAGGTACATAGAATGCATACGCGCACGTGCGTATCATCAACGTTTTCATTCGTTTGTCTGTTACATGTTATAGTTTATAATAGTATACGATTAGGGCAGATTAGGGTTAACTGTGTAATTAATTGTTGCGGGGTGTGTTTTAGTTTTTGCGGTGACTACGAGGTAAGCAAAACTTTGAACATGTCATGGCATTTATAAGATAATTGGAATGCTCAATATCGCTATGTACAGAAATCGTTCAATAATATAATTGTAGGAATTTTATGCATCATATATGTACTGCATCTACCAGATAAATTGCTAGTTGATTTGCTTAAGAGATTCATCTCGGTAGATAAGCGTCATAACCCAAATAGAGGTTAGAATACGTTGTGTTGTTTTATTGTTTGTACGTAGAATGTTTTCAAATATTATGAAATAAAGTAAAAATAAGTATCGTAAGTATTAGAATGTAGCTACCACTCCAATTATTATAAATGCTCCGAATGTATTAGTAGGTGTTGATAATGTTGTACGATGTTTTTATTCATGGTATGATCTAATACAACTGGCATTGTTTAGAGGCCACAAGGAAACGCCATGAAGAGCGCCACTACCGAAGATATGAAAAAAGCCATAGGGTTGTACCTGGCAGCAGCAAGGCTAGACTTAAAAATGAGTATTTTCATTTTTTATTGGCTTATTCAAATAAAATGATAAATAACGTTTGGTTTTTTTATTTAGAACACTTCTATTAAAAATAGTGATTAATTTGATAAACCTTCAGTATGCCTTAAAAGATGCCAGAACTATTGATTATTAACTTGTATGGTGAGTGTGAAAAAACAAGTTCTTGCCTTTTAGACAACTCTATGTATGTTTCCACTTTTCGTTATCGACGTTATACATTCTAAATAATCAAGAACAATTTTAGTTCATTTTGACAAATTAAATAGTTGCATAAAAAATCTCAATTTTCATATAAATATTTTACAAATATTTTAGAAAAAATATAGTGCTTACATTAATTTTAAAATATGGAATAAATATTTTATTTGAATATTTTATCTATATTTAGAAAAAAATATGAAAAATATATTCAAAAACCTCTCACGAAAAATATTTATAAAATATATTTTTAAAAATATCTATGTAATATTTCTGGCTGTTAGGGTATATATCAAATTATGTATTTGAAACTTAAATAGTGTGTCTAGTATGCACCTAGTTGTGCAAATTTAACAGTAATGGTTAATAAAATTTGACGTCATCGAGGTTATTGGTAAGTTCCTTTTTGCATGGTTTGTTTAACACAAAATTCTTTTAACACGAAAATATATATTTTTTATAATATCTGAAATGGCTAATATAATGACTTCTTTACTTTAACAGTTACGCGCGAGTATGGATCACTGGCGAAGCACACAAAAGCAATAAGAAATTAGAAGAGCGATCTCTTCCTTTTAAAGATTTGATTTAGAGCACACAACAGCTTATATGCCTTATTGTTTGTTTGCGGTGCCCCGATGCCAAACAGGTTGTTACAAGTTCCCGTATATTTTTGTCGAAACATGCTTGATTGCGTAAATCACGTCTTTGCTCACCAACTTGCTTGTTACCGACAGTCCTAAGCCGAATCAATTAGTTAGTTAATTCGCTAGAGTTTTTTTTTTAACAGGGTAACATACTTGGATTAAATATTCATATAAAAGTTCAAGATTACTTCATTGCATATTAATTAAGCCTTGAGGATCATAAATAACTATTTATATTTTAATCACTTTTAAACCAGTTTAACGTATCGCACATTAAATGCAATTATAACAATAGTTTTGACTAACTTCGGCACACACTGTATATATCTGATTCTTCCTGCTTCGTCGCAGCAAATTTATATAAACTGGCAAGCTAATTGTATTCCGGGCTAACCATTCTGATAAAAGCGACGAGCTACAGCGAGCCAACAGAATCAATGATCCGACCTCGTACGTAAAAGCACGTTCAACAATCACCTAGACATCTGTACAGACGAACTGCGGAGATACTGGTTTCCGAGAAAAATCATTCGGTTTTAAAGCTAATTACCTCCACTTCGGGCTACCGTATTCCACACACACACAACCGACAAGCGGTTCATCAGCAGTACCTGGCGATTGTTCTCGCCCGATATCTTTTTATTTGTTTTTCAAGTTCCTCCTGGTGGTGGTGATCTCACCCGAAAACTTTCGAAATTAATTGCGTCGCCAACACATCGCATTCGAAACGCTTATGATGCGGGTAAAATACTGACGGGGGGGATTTTCTTTTATTTAACTTTAACTGCCCCTCTCCTCTCTCCGTGACACCCCCTCCACCCTCCACCCGAAAGTTCAGGGTGAAAAAGAAGAAATAGGAAAAACTGGGGTGAGTCGGACTCATGTGTGTGACCGTTGGTATCGATTTGTCTGTATAACAGAGAGAAATTCACATTAAGATATCGCCGAGCTCAGTCGAGCGAATCTTCGAGTTAGTTACTAAGGGACACTGGCTCGGACACCCCACGCAACCCTCTCAGAATGCGCCCTCTCGTTGCGATTGCATATGGCATTCGGAATTGGTCTAAATTGAAATGTATACCGCGCGTCTGTTTCTGCTCCTCGTCTGTGCCTAAATGGATAGTTTGTATCTGATAGGTATACAGTGCGCTCTGCGTCGATCTGTCGATGGGTTGTTCTATTTAGAAACGAAAGCGTCGGTAAATCAGTGTGAATTACAGCTTTTTTTAGTGATTGGTCTACTAATTTCCTGAAAAGGGGTTTACAAGCAGTAGCGTTAGCCGGCATCCATTTAGTTTAATGGCGTCAACTTTAGGTCACTGGTAAGCTGACTTTTCTTTCGGTTGTTAACTTTCTCAGTTTTGGTAATCTGGTCCTGTCCTTTAGGACCTATTTTGTTTTGGTTTGAACTTAGAGGGAGAGAAGTGCCTAATTTGGGAGATCGCTCACCTTGGAATATACCTGCCCCGCCACCCGCGTACAGGGGAGTAAATTGGACCACGCCTACAACAACGACAATAGCGTGACATACCCTCCCAGACACACACCGACCGGGTGTTGTTCGTCATAAAGACGTTCAGCTCCTCATGAATTATTATTGTCAAGGTCGTAATCAAAGTGCATATTGCATAACTCAGCATTTGTGTAATCCATTAAAAAAAACACTTTGACAAAATAATATTGGAAGGACGAACTCACATCTGATATAACCCTAACAGCCAGAAATATTATATAGATATTTTTAAAAATATATTTTATAAATATTTTTCGTGAGGTTTTTGAATATATTTTTCATATTTTTTTCTAAATATAGATAAAATATTCAATTAAAATATTTATCCATATTTTTAAAATTAATGTAAGCGCTATTATTTTTTCCAAAGTATTTGTAAATATTTATATGAAATTGAGATTTTTTAATGCAATCTATTTAATTTGTCAAAATGAACTAAAATTGTTCTTGGTTATTTATAATGTATAGCGTCGATAACGAAAAGTTGAAACATACATAGAGTTGTCTAAAAGGCAAGAACTTGTTTTTTCACACTCACCATACAAATTAATAATAAATAATTCTGGCGTCTTTTAAGGCATACTGAAGGTTTATCAAATTAATCACTATTTTTTAATTGAAGTGTTCTAAATAAAAGCAAACGTATTTATTATCATTTTATTTGAATAAGCCAATAAAAATGAAAAATACTCATTTTTAAGTCTAGCCTTGGCTGGTGCCAGGTACAACTCTATGGCTTTTTTCATATCTTCGGTAGTGGCGCTCTCATGGCGTTTCCTTGTGGCCTCTAAAACAATGCCAATTGTATTAGATCATACCATAAATAAAACATCGTACAACTTTATCAATACCTACTAATACATTTGGAGCATTTACAATAATTGGAGTGGTAGCTACATTCTAATACTTACGATACTTAGTTTTACTTTATTTCATAATATTTGAAAACATTCTACGTACAAACATAAAACAACAACAGTATTCTAACCTCTATTTGAGGTTATGACGCTTATCTACCGAGATGAATCTCTTAAGCAAATCAACTAGCAATTTATCTGGTAGATGCAGTACATATATGATGCATAAAATTCCTACAATTATATTATTAAACGATTTCTGTACTTAGCGATATTGAGCATTCCAATTATCTTATAAATGCCATGACATGTTCAAAGTTTTGCTTACCTCGTAGTCACCACAAAAACTAAAACACACCCCGCAACAATTAATTACACAGTTAACCCTAATCTGCCCTAATCGTATACTATTATAAACTATAACATGTAACGGACAAACGAATGAAAACGTTGACGATACGCACGTGCGCGTATGCATTCTATGTACCTAATCCATAGACGCATAAACAATACTAAATCATATAACACCGGCACCGTAATGAATAGAGGTGTTGTGTTGACGTTCGCAACTTATAAATATTACAAATAATATAATACAAAACGCAGATACATTAATAGAAAAGTTACAGCGCTCAACTTAGATACTAATTAAATCATATTAAATATATATTATCTAATTTAATCTTTAAACTAATAGGTACATACCTACTTAATATGTATGCATATTTTACCCATTTTATATTATTCGTCCTACGCACCAAACGTACAAAAGCAAAAATTCGATCTTTTTTTTTTATATGAAATAAATATTTACAGAAATACAAAGCAAAATATTCTTGCAGAGTTATGAAAAATATACTGAGAAAACATTTGCAATAAAATATTATTAATGCTACATAACATATATATTTTTTAAATGTTTTCCTAATATATTTTCTATAATATATTTTATGCATATTATATTAATATAACTAATATTAAATATTTATAAAATATGAAATAAATATAGTTGGTCACTGGGGAAATTCCTCCGTTGCTGTCATAAAATTTTCTTTCTGATTTTGCAGAAAAGAACAAAACAGATTGAAAGTATCAAAACCATTTTTATACTAACACATTTTATTTTTTTTCTTTTCGATTTCTCTTCTAGTATTATCATACCACTAGACGCCTGTTTACGACAGGCAATTAATTGTAAATCCTTTCCCTTTATACAGATAAGAATTATTACTTATTAGAAGAATTTAAAAACACCGAAAGCGATTGTATAACAACACTACTGGACCCGACTGCTTCTCATCTCGCCCTATCTAGTGTCGTAATATATGTACCTGTCTCCAAGGAAGCACTGTAAAACCGAATGATATTATTCAATGATAAGAGACACCGCTACTGCTATTGCCGCATCCAGCGAGGTAAATGAAGGGCGAGAGGGGAACTTAGGGTGTCCGTCTAGGTTCTATAAACGCCGCATCCAAGCAGTTCTTATCTAACATTGAGGTACTCAAATTCTCGGATACCGATTCTTCTTGTAGTTGTCTCAGTCGCTTCGCTTAACGATAGAGCCACAACAGACGAAGACCGACTAGTTTATGGAAGGTATACTGGAATTAGAATGGGATAATAGGACGATAACAGCGCCGTACGGTGAGCAATGGAAGTAGAATAGATAATGTAAGAGGTTTTATAGCGCCGTTACGGTATCGCTTGTATATATTTTAAGATGTTAGAGAGAAGCTACTGTTTTCTTGGGGAATGTCTGTAATAGTAGTCGATCCCTTTTTTATATTAATTTTAATCCACAAGGTCTTTCATACGGTAAAATGCCTTATATGGTTGCTGTTTTTAGGGTGCACGCAAAAAATTAAAAAATTGACAAACTCATTTGTAGCAATTTTTCTCCTCCCGTATCATCTCTGTTTATTGCTTCTTCTAACCTAGAATAGTATATTAAAGTACGAGTTTCATAAGGCATGATTTTGTCGCACGAGTTCAAGTTTAGAAAACGAGCCGCAGGCGAGTTTTCTAATGAACGAGTGCGACAAAAAGCCTTATGAAACGAGTCCTTTATACTATTTTTTCTATTTTGCATTATAAATTTATAATAAATACTTAATAAAAATCTCATTAAAAATGTTGAGTTTTATTTTTATATGAAGTTGGTCACATTGACATACGATTGACATTTGACGAATTCAAAATTCAAATTCGGCTATTTAAATTGTTTAAACAATATATTTCATAATATAGTCTCTGTAAACTGTAAAAAATGAGTGATACTGAGACAAATTTATCTTGTACGCCACCACAACTGCGTGAATTGCGGATAACGCCGTCATAAAATTTATTACCGAAAAAATCAAAAGCAGTATATGAAAATGCTACCATCAATTTGAACTATGGGCTGTACAGAATAATGTCAACACAATATCTGAAAACATTTTATTGGCATATTTGAATTACAAGGTAAAATAAGAAATCTTCTACCTTATGGTCTATGTATTCCATGCTTCGTTCTTGCTTTTCCATTTATAAAAATACAGACATATCAAAATATATAAATTACAAGCCTATTTAAAACGATTCTCTGAGGGATACGAGGCTAAGAATCTAAAATTTTATGCATTGAAGATATTAATAAATTTATAGAAGAAGGTTCTGACGCATTGTATTTAGCAATAAAGGTACGATATTATTTGCAAAAGTAATTTTTTATGTAATGGATTTAATTTTAGATCGTTTTAATAATGGGTTACACAGGTGCCTGTAGACGAGATGAATTAACAAATATGTCCATACATGATTTAGAATTTAAGAGTGATATTATTTTGGTGACAGTACCTAAAAAAAAATAATATCGTAAGAGTTTTTGCAATTACGGATGAAAGATGGATTACTTTAATTAAAAAATATGTCGCCTGCGACCAAAAAATATTAATCATTCAAGATTCTTCCTTACATATCGAATGGTTATTGTATATCGTGCCCGATTGGAATTAATACGATTGTCAAAATACCTAAATTAATAGCTGATTTTCTAAAATTGCCCAATTCAGAGCTTTATACTGGACATTGCTTCAGACGTTCTAGTGCTACACACTTAGCAGACGCAGGCAGTGATTTGCTGACTATAAAACGTCATGGTGGATGGAATCATCTGCGGTAGCTGAGGGTTACATCGAAACATCTATGAAAAGTAAAGTGGCTGTAGCGCACAACTTATCAGGGCCAAGTACATCTGGTCATTCTAGAGTTATATCATCGAATGATTCTCAATCACAAGAGTCTACATTAAGCAATAACATAACTCAGCAAAATTTGTTACGAAGAATTTGCCTGGCATAACAATACATGCTCAAGATACTTGTTCCGTCAGTGTAAATGTATACAGTAATTCCACGTTTCATAACAATAACAATGTAAACTAAATTGATAGAATTTTTTGATTAAAGTATTTACAATTTACATGCATTAAACGTCAATTTTGCTTTCTGTCATAATGTATTCAATACAGCCAACCTATAGAAATTAAAAAAGGCGTATCACAATGAAGCACTTTTCGATACGCAAAAGCGTGTTACAATTGCGTTTTTATGAACGCAAAATAGAAAAAAAAAATTTATAGTACTATAGAATGTCTCAATATTACTTCAAAAAACCGATTGCATGTTAACGATTGTAGCCAAATAATGTTGTTCATCACATTAGCTATGTTAATTACTGCCATTGCGCCAAACTACAAGCGTGCGCAGAGACGTAGTACACCATTTGGAACCCATATACCGGGTGTCCAGCCTAAAATGCAACGGCCCATAGCAGATTTATTATTGTTTTTTGGAAAAATGTTTCAAATAAATGTTACCTCGAATCATATTCTACACATTTTAAAATTAGTTTCAGTAATGACGGACTTCCGGTTGTACCTAACTTTCGTATTTCCGGAGATATTTCCAAACACCGCAGACATTGCAAATGTCATTTTTTACGAAAAACGTCATGTAATTCGGAAACGGTACAACTTAGCCCCAATGTATGCCTAACGTATTGTTATTTAAATTTAAGAAGGAGTCCAAAAATACAATAATATACAGGGTGTTCCATTTAAAATAATAAAGTTAGTATCTACTTCCGGTGCAACCGGAAGTCCACCATTACTGAAACTAATTTTAAGATGTGTAGAATATGATTCGAGGCAACATTTATTTGAAACATTTTTCCAAAAAAACAATAATAAATCTGCTCTGGGTATACCGGGTGTCCAGCTTAAGATGCAACCTTAGGCTGGACACCCGGTATACCCAAATATCCAAACGTTCACGTGACTTTTCCAAAGTTCATGTTTAATTACAGATCTAATAAATCTTGACATGGATAAGATTGTGTATGCGTTGCTACGAAATGTTATCATTTCATATATTACTCTATAAATGCGTAGTCTGATGTAATTGATAGTGCGTGGGAAAAGCCACAGAGTGTCAACTGTAAATTATAATCAATTAGACTTTATTAAAAAATATGTAAAATATAAATAAACTCATTTAGTAAATGCATCTGATAGCTTTTAGTATTGAACCAAATACTCTTACACTCTGTAGAATTTCATGGAATATTCCATATTTCGTATCAACCTTCTGTCTTCAACTCCGCATTCCTATTCTTTAACCATATCGTCTCTTACTCGTTTTCCTTTCCTGTGAAATGTTTAAAATAATTTTTAATAAACAGAAAGAGCATATAAGCGACACCGCAGTGATACGTGTTCTCCTTCCACATCTTGCGTCTTGCTTCAGGCTACTCAGTAGTCCGCCGGGCGAAGTGACACTCGAAATCTGGTTACATTTCTGGAATTTTAAGTCGTCCGCGGTATGCTTTGATCCCGCTGGCCAGTCGCTCGTATTTAGATGATTCGCTCACACCTTCACTTAACAGCTTGGCGGCGTTCGATGCGGTTCGACGCTTTCCAAATGCTGATATCGGGGCACTTAGGAGGGGCGGGAAGGGGGGCCCGCGCAACTTGCGTGCACGTGAGGTGAAGAAATTACGGAATTTTTTTTTATTTGTTTAGATATATTTTGAAGCGGAAGTTTATAATATTAAAAAAAAAGTATTTAAGATAATGGTGACAGTGGTTGGCGCATTTAGATTTTTGTGGTGATGTATAAAACTGGCTCTTTACGTTAGAAGCTACAATCTGCTTCTGCTACTTTACGTTAACCATGTCTTAAACAGATAATGTTCGTACAATTTGGACTTTTTGGTTACGCTAGTCACTCATATTTGCATGTATTTATATTGCGAGCGACTCTATTTGATTCAGTAACGATATAGCTTTATATCTGCATACCTAGGTATTGTATATATGTTCGTAACTAATAATGATCTACTAATATCAATAATTGATTAATAAATGAAAAAGTATAGTTTCTTAAACCGAAAAGTATAAATTGGCTTTCTCTATCAATTATAAAACGGTGATTGTAACAAGTAATAATAATAACAAGGATAGAACTATCAAGATTTAGTATTAGTAACTAGATGCTGCGCATCTAGTCCGTGAGGTAGGTGGTTTTTTGAAGTCGGTCCCCACTCGAGAGAACTTAGCACTTTTAGAATGTGCAATACGTTTTAAGTAGTTTTCTTTTGTTCTTATTTTTTGGAACACCCTGTATAGTCGAAAATATGTCTAGGTTATGCAGCATTCAATTCTGTAACACTTTTGTAGAAAAGATTTAATCCTAAAAGCAAAAATAGAGCTATAATGAAAAACCTAGTCTTCCTGAACACCCAGTATATTTGAAAATATGTTTAGGTTATGCAGCATTGAATTATATAAAACTTTTTTGTTTTTGTTTTTACTTTTGGAAGACCCTGTATAGTCGAAAATACGTTTAGGTTGTGCAGCATTTAATTCTGTACAACTTTTTTAGAAAAGTTTTTTTCCTAAAAGCAAAAATAGAGCTATGATGAAAAACCCAGTCTTCCTGAACACTCTGTATATTTTAAAATATGTTTAGGTTATGCAGCATTCAATTATATAAAACTTTTGTAGAAAAGTTCTTTTTCCTAAAAGCAAAAATGGAGCTATGATGAAAAAACCCAGTCTTCCTGAACACTCTGTATATTTTTAAATATGTTTAGGTTATGCAGCATTGAATTATATAAAACTTTTGTAGAAAAGTTTTTTCCTAAAAGCAAAAATAGACCTATGATGAAAAAACTCAGTCTTCCTGAACACTCTGTATATTTTAAAATATTTTTAACTTATGTACTATTGAATTCTATAATACTTTTGTAGAAAAGTTTTTTTCCTAAAAGCAAAAATAGAGCTATAATGAAAAAAACCAGTCTTCCTGAACACTCTGTATATTTTAAAATATGTTTAGGTTATGCAGCATTCAATTATGTAAAACTTTTGTAGAGAAGATTTTTTTCCTAAAAGCAAAAATAGAGCTTTAATGAAAAACCCAGTCTTCCTGAACACTCTGTATATTTTAAAATATTTTTAGGTTATGCGGCATTGCATTTTACAAAACCTTTGTAGGATTTTTTTCCTAAAATCAAAAATAGAACTGCATTCAAAGACCCAGTCTTTGGGAACGCCCTGTATTTGTAACAAGTAATAATAATAACAAGGATAGAGTTATCAAGATTTAGTAATAGTAACTAGTAATCGGTTCTGAGGGGTTACATTTCATAATGATCGAGTTTCTATAATGATATGTATTATGCGTGTTTTGCATAGCTACTTCTTAATCAACATCAAATTTTCATGATATTTAGGCCTTGAGAAATTTTCCTTTTGAAGTCATCAAAGTATCTCTTCATGGATAGTTTGGAATCAAGATGAAATCCAAGGTACTTCAATGAAGTGGTAAAAGGCACTATAACATTGTCAATATGAACTGCGCGCTTGAAATCTGACTGCATTCCTTTCTTAAATAAAACTCCTTTACTTTTCATAAGAGAGATAGATAATCAATGCTGGAACTTCTAGGGCATAATTCTGTTTAAGGTTTTATTAATACTTGTCATTTTTTGCAGGTTAGTTCCTTCGATGAAGATTGTAAGGTCATCAACATAAATTATCATCATTATCTGTTTCGTCCACAATATTCGAGAAATCTCTTAGAAATACGTTAAATAAGACAGTGTTTGAAGGCGATCTTTGTGCAATTCCTTACATTTATCCCATGAACTATCTTGAAGAACGCCATCCTAAAATGATAATTTGCTAAAATAGGTATACATTTTTAAGTATTTTTATTGCTAATTAAAATAAAACTATTTTCTATAGAAAATTCTTTCAAAATATCCTTAAAATAAATCTAACTTAACAAAAAACATTTATAAGGAAAATGCATGCGTTAAAAAAAAACACATACATACACAAAACAGGATGAAACAAACGACTGAATAGAATACAAGAGACAAGTTGTTAGTTCCCAACTAAAGATGGTACGTAGATAAGTTTTATCATCATCCGAGTGATGGTCGACTTCTCAGGCGTCAGAAAATAAAAGAAAAAACAGAGGAAGACAAAAAAAAGGATAAGAAATAACTGGCTACCGGTTTACGCTACCTAAATTCGACGATTTTCAGTGGTATCTCAGATTTGTCTAAAATGTGTGGGGGTTTAATAGCACTTTAGATGTACAGCACTTTCAACAACTAGTATTCTTTTTCGTTTTTGTTTCTAAAGAACCACCATATACAATATTATTAAGAGAGCTAGGTGCGTATAGCTGGTAGTATAAATTTCAATAGTTTTAAAATTCGTTTTCTGTGGCTAATATCGAACAATAATGAACGGTTTTTGCATGAAAAATCGAAAATGGAAAATATAATTTCCTTATACCAACTTAGATTTTAGAATTAAGCCTTATATTTATTACAATTATAAAACAACATTAACACAAACAATGTAATTGAGGTACGTGTAAAAGTGAAGAAAAAATTCTAGGTTTTGCAATAAAATTCCTATATATAGGGTGTTTCGAAAGTAATCTGGAATATTGTTGTGAAAGATTAATCATTCAATTTTAAGACGAAAAGTTCCTATAAACATGTGTGATAAGTTGAAAGAATTAGTTAAAAATTTTACTCCGTTTTTTCTTTTTGTGGTAGTATTAATATATATGCGTAAAATGCACTAATTGTAAGGCAAATCTATAATTGTTACTTAATTAACTATATGAAAATACTACTTCGAGATTATAAACATCAAAGCATTTTTTTTTGAAACAAAATGACACAAACGTCTTACTGGATAAGAAAGTTTTGTAGTAATAATGAGGTTAGTATATAAATTAGAATAACAACAAGGAAATTAAAAATAATTGATTATTTATTAGGTTATTTTATTATCCAGAAATGCGAAGTTCCAATTATCCAATAACATGTTTAGGTCATTTAGAACTTAATGCAGATTCTCCACTTAAGTATTCAAGATTGCTATATTAATATACTAGATTTAAATCGGAAAGATATATTAATTTGTTGAATTACAGAGGGTTTACAAGAATTTTAATAAATGCTGCATCGTTTTAAAAAGTAAAAATATTGCAGAAAATATCGATAAGAAAAGTCAATAGTTATTGAGAATCTGTTGCATTAACTTAACAAATTAAATTTTAATTAACAAAATACATTAAAAAATAGTATCACCTTCAGTTTTGACTTGCGCACATTTTTATTTTTATTGCCTTGTTGTGGATATATTTAAAAAAAAAATTCCTCTGCAAAACTGGCGTATTTCAAATTAAAATTAAAATCGCCATTATTTGTTGAATACTGATCTAAACGAATCCATTTGGTCCAACAACTGTTGTTGGATCATTAAACAATGCGATATAATATTTCCTAGAAAAGAAAAGCAAATGTAAAAAAAAACATATGAAACAAATATATTTTTATTAATACCTTCTTCTAAGCATAAGAGATGTATTCATTTCCGTCTCTTGAAGTTTAGATTATCCTGAAAATTTGTTCATTAAATCTTAGTTTCCTTACTTTACTTACTTCATCACTCATGTAGTAACTCATGGCTGGGCCGATGCCCCCTGTAATTGGCGAAAGCTGTTGGGGGATGCCAAGGCATGAATTATTATTATCCCTAACAACGAAAACAGCCTCTTTCAACAGCGGCAAGCACTAGTTTGTTTTATATTTGCAAATATCTAATAAAAGTAGAAAGAAAAAAAATGTATTCCTTCAAAACGAAGATTTTCTGTTATTTAAATTTAAAAGTTTGATATGATTCCTGTGGGTCACATGCACGCCGGAAACTAAATGTGCCGTATGTAAATAAATAAATGTAAAACGTTCAACTTCCAATCTGTTTCATTATTATTTATTATTTCGTTTAATTGATAATCATCACCATTGACATTTTTCACCTGATGATGATTGTCAATTGATCGAAACATGTATTGAAAAGAAAATAATAATATACTGGGTGAGTTTTTTATCTTGAGACAACGGAATATCTCTAAAACACTGCATCAAATCAAAAAAAGGTCTTAATAAGATTTGTAATAATGTAGGGGGCTCACTGAATGGTGCTGAACTCGATCCCCCACCTCACCCTTCCAGAGTGGGAGGGGGGACAACTTTGAAATCTTAAATGGGAACTCCCCTGAATTGGTATTATCGACAATTATTTAATAACATCATTTTTCTTCCTCAACGATTAAACGGTGATACATATCTTTATTTTCTAGAAACTGAGTTTCCTGTTCTTTTGAAAGATGTACCTTTCATAATTAGAAGGCGTACGTCATGTTCATGCATGACGGTACATCTCGACATTTTGCAGTAATCGTATGGGAGTATTTAAATAACGTATATTCAAACAGTTGCATAGGACGAGGATCTTCACACCCATGGCCCCCAAGGTCACCTGATCACAGTTATCTGGATCTTTGTGTGTGGTGATGTTTAAAATCACTCGTTTATGCAAGGCCGATTTTAAATTTAGATCTTTAAAATCGTATCATAGAAGGCTGTAATGTTATTAGCAACACTCTTGGCTTTTTCGAACGGATCCGGCAATCCACTGCTTTTGTTTTAGCTGTAGGTACACATTTTGACCACTTGCTCTGAAATGCACTACTTTTATGTTTTATTTGTCACAATGTTATTGTTCCTATTAAAATAATAAAACCATTGAGCACTTTGGATCTCATTAAAGACAAAATTTATCACACATGTTTATTGGAACGTTTTGATCTTAAAATTGAATGACGAATCCCTCACAACAATATTTCAGATTACTTTCGAAACACCCTGTATAGCTACTTGAAAAAAAAACATGTTTAAAAACTTAAACCCTTTCAAAAAATATTGTAAATTGCAGAACATTGCAACACATCTTAAAATGTTCAATAACGCATTTCAAATTATTTCTTTTAACAAAAAAAAAAAAAAAAACAATACTTTGGTAAACCTCAAACACATTAAATAGAAATGTCCTTGCGTCGTTTTTTCTCACACTTAATCCGTCTTAATGTCCTCTTGCCAACACAATGACGGCACCTTTGATATTCGAGAACGCAGAAATTTCATTAGAATATTTGTCAATTCGCAAACAACTCCTTATAAGGAGTGTAGAATAGGTAATAAAGCTAATTTATTGCTCAATAGAAATGATATCATTATTGGCTGAGAAGTTTCCCTGCTCTTTTTAAAAGGGGAAGGGGGAGGGAGGGGAAAGGAGGTTGACACAATTAGTGATGAATCCAGCATTCATTTTTGCCTTAATGGGAGATTGTGCGCCTTACTTGGAAAGTTTATTCCGATGTAGTGTCATCAAGGTTAATTCATTCTGATGTTTTATTTACTAATAAGGCAATTGATTTAAAGATTGTGTTATAATATTGAAGGAAGGCGATTGTATTTTTAAATTATTAATTATTAAATTATTAAAGAGGAATATACAAGGTGTTAGGTAAACATGCCGCAAAAATTCAAGGGGTTATTCCTTGGCTTATTCTAAGAATGTTTTGCCCTATAATGATTTTTGAAAAATCCCTTTGTTTCGAACACAAATACAGGGTTAACAAAAATTGCGATAACCATATTCGATATTCGTTGAAATTATTAATATAAATAAAAAGTATGGTGTACGCCAATGAGTTTATCAAGTACAAAAAGTTGTTTACAATGCGTTTGTTATTTTTTCGATCTTGATCACATGAAACGGCTGTTTTATCTAGTAGTGGATTTTATTTGAATACGTCTCAACGATCGCATTTGTTTTGATTAAGTGACGTTTGGCTGTTTGACGTGTCTTTAATAGTTAGTGAAATCCTCTATCATGATGTATACGAACGCCGAGATGACTGACATGCATTTCATGTATGGACTTGCTGATGGCAACTCATTAGAAGCTAGACGATTGTACATTGAATGATTTCCTGCCCGTAATGTCCCCGACCGAAAAATCTTCGAAAACATTCATCGACGTCTTCGTGAAACAGGCTCAATGAAACGAAGTGGAGGGACAGGAAGATCAACGACTGCAAGAACGGTACAATTGGAACAGAATGTGCTGGAGATGATAGAGGAAGATCCTGGTAGTTCTACGCGAAAAATTGTAAATGCTTCGAATGTAAGTCATTGGACAGTTTGGAAAATTCTTAAGGACAATTTGTTGTATACATACCACATTCAACGCGTTCAGGCACTATTACCTGCTGATTTTCCTCCACGTATTCCATTATGTCAATGGATATTGCAAACATTAGCTCGCATCCCTTCATCCCGATGAAGCCAGTTTCTCAAGAAATGCAATAAGAAATTTTCATAATAACTATGTGTGGGCAGATGAAAATCCGCATGAGGTATTTGAAGATCGTTTTCAACATCAGTTCTCGTTGAATGTTTGAGTTGGAATTATGGGTGACTATCTAATTCTACCAGGAAGACTTACTGGCGTGGTGTACCGCAACTTTTTGGAAGCAACGCTGCCTGAGTTATTGGAGGATGTACCATACGCGACAAGAATTGCAATGTGGTTTATGCATGATGGTGCACCACCACATTTCAGTTTGGTTGCTCGTAATTTTTTAACAGCAGCATACGGAGATTGTTGGATTGGTCGAGGTGGGTCACACGTATGGCCTGCTAGATCCCCAGACTTAAACCGCCTAGATTATTTCTTCTGGGGATCCCTGAAGTCAATAGTTTACGCTACGCCAGAATTTGGACGATTTGCGAAATCAGATAATTGCTGGGTGTAACTCAATTAGAAACGACCCTGGTGTGTTTGAAAGAGTTCGACAGTCAATGACGAGAAGATTGAATGCTTGTATCCAGGCTGAAGGAAGCCGTTTCGAACATTTATTGTAGATTGAGCAACATTACATGTACTTTTTGATAATAAAATGTTGTTACTGTCGCAAATCTTGTTCGCCCTGTTTCTTCAAAACAAACGGGTTTTTTCAAAATATTCTTACAATAGGCCAACGGAATAAGCCCCTTGAATTTTTGCCGCATGTTTACCTAACACCTTGTATAGTCGTAGAAAAATGATATTAAACAGAATTTAATGTGAATTTAGATGGGTAAAATGGGGAGTTAACAATACATATTGTTATTATAAAAATGCCTAAAGATCAATGAAAGTAAGCCTCAAAACAGAAAAAAGATAAAGAAATAAATGAAATTTCTTAAACATTTTAGAAAAAAAAATATGAAAATCATTCAAGATTGAGCGATGAAAGATCTTTCAGTTATTTTTCTAAGAAAAAAAAATTGAAAACTAAAAAAAAACAACTATTTAGTAGAATTATTGATAAAATTCATAATATTTTCAAAAAATTAACGAAATTAATCTTATTTTCTATACAACAGAAAAATATGTATGTAATA
>RXPK01003502.1:0-42397 GCA_004143645.1 Protaetia brevitarsis
AACAAAAAAAAAACAGAAATATTAAACATTAACAATAATACTTAATATGAATATATTAATGATGTAACAATAACGATTGAATGAGGATAGTATTTAAGTAGAATCAATCAATAATATTAAATTATAACAATACATCCCTAGGAAAGTAATATAATATTTATTTTTAAATTATCCACTCGTCAGGATATGTACTACATACATATTTTTCATAAGAGCATCTTTTATTTAGTTTTACATGGATAAAATAACACGTAATCTTATATTATAAATATATATATTATTATATTGTAATTAATTAGGTGATAAATATATAATACATAGTATATTTTATGCCTGTTTAAAATATTTTTTTTTTCTAAATACAATAATAACACAGTAAGTACTATTAACGTAAACATAATAATATTGTTTTTGCCTAGAATTGGATAAAAATATAAGAATATAAAAGCGATGATGGTCTCATCTATTATTTTATTTTTATAACCTTTACATCTATATACAAGCCGATTCATTTTCCATCTCGCTTATTATTGAAGATAGATGGTAAGTTTAAATTGGACAAAGTTGTTAAATTTTGTGATTATTATGACACGGAAAAAAAGTAGACTTGAAACCAATGACGTTCGAGATTTTTTTAATAAACGAAAAAATCTCCCTTCTTATTTTACCTCTAACACTTTTATTTGGCTTTGTAGAGAAGAACTAAAGACAAATTCCCAAGGCCACTTTTAATCTTCTATCTAATAGTGTACTTGAAATTTTTATACGACGTTTTGTTTCTTTTCGGTAATCACCGATTTTTTTAAGTGAAATCGAAAGTGAATCAACCTGTATACAGGGTGTTTCGAAAGTAATCTGAAATATTGTTGCAGGGCGGTTCGTCATTGAATCTCCCAACCTGTGTTCGCCGATTCAATCATACCTGACAGAATTAACTACGTCTTCTATAACGGATTTCGTTCAATGAATTTCGATTGACGAGTGGTGTTCCACAAGGCTCCAACCTTGGATCATTACTTTTCAATATATTTATTAATGATCTTAAATCTCTGAATTGTCCCGTTTTGGCGTACGCTGATGATCTCAAGTTGTTCTGCTGTGTATTTGGTCCTGATAATGCAATACCTTACAACACAATAATAATAACTATGCCTTACAGGCCCTGGCTTAGAGTTCCGGACACACCGAGCCACTGAGAAGTGCTGTCCCGAATGGTCTCACCCACCAACAACCGGTACCGCATATTGCTGCTTGACTTTCAAGAGTGGCAATGATGCACTCTTCCTTCTCAGCCGTACTGCCGGCCCTTACAACACAATATCAACACTTTATTCGAGTGGTCTGACGCTAACAACTTGGTATTACATATTTACAAATGCTATACTGTGTCATTCACTAGAAAACTAAGCCACATAACTTTATTCACAGCATTGCTGACCCGTGTTTTAATTAGATGTTATCAAAGTTACGTTTGGAGATGATTTGTTCTTCTATTCACACGTCGAAAGTGCATGCTTATCTGCATCTAGAATGCTTGGCTTCCTCATTAAGACGTCTAAACGGTTTATTAAAGATATCGCGCATCTCAAATCTCTTTTCTTTACTTTTGTTCTACCTAAGTTGGAGTACGGCTCTATAATTTGTTTTTCGCCTCTCAACAGATTCCTAAAGAGCGTATTCAATGTCGATTTTTGTCATTCAAACTAAACGGAACTTATCCGGATTGGTTTATTTCTTATGAGGAGCTGCTAAATTTACATCAAATTCGTCTACTTAGCTTTCGATGTAATCTTCATAGTGCTCGTTATTTACACAAGCGTATTAATAATAAAATTGATTCTCATTCTTTACTGTCAGCTTTCAGTTTCAACGTTCCACGAATTGTGTGTCGTCATTCTATCACATTAACATGCCAACACCAAGAACTAATTTATTACTTAGAGCACCACTTTACCACATGATACGGAATGCAGAAGTCTACTTAGGAAGACATTTTCCTGAGAACTACTACGCAATAGCATATTGTTTTTCTGCTTATATTTATTTTTTCTCTGTGCAATGTATATATTTTTCTATATATTTGTTATATGTATTAACATATTATATGTTTCGCTCTGTAATTGGGGTTACCTGTTGGGCAAATAAATGTGTATTATTATTATTATTATTCAGTGTAATAAGTTTTGTTAGTGGCCTTTGGATTTTTGACAATTACTGTGTCAAACCTAAAAGCCAACGTATCATTCTAATTTCGTTGTAATACTAGTTTTGTTTTCGTTTACTTTCATTTTAAACTTTTTGACGATGCCTGCGTTTACTAATGCTGAAATGGCAATCATGTATTTTTTGTATGGATTAGCCAATGGTAATGCCTTAGAGGCTAGACGTATGTATGCCCAACGTTATCCAAATAACCGCTTACCATGTTCTGAAACGTTTACTAAACCGCATCTTGAGAAGAAAAGAAAAATTTAAGAAGTTTAATTTGCAAGATCAAGGGATATTTTGGACGATCTAGAAATAGGAAAACTCCACAACTTGAAGTTGAGATTCTTCAAATTATTGACGCACATCCAGGAACGGACACCAGACACAAATTGCTCAGCAAGTAAATGTTAGTCACAACAAAATTTATTGCATCCATATCATATTCAACGTGTTCAAGATTTGCTATTCAATCACTATCCGCTCCTTATACAGTATTGCCAATGGTTTTTAGGAAAAATTGCAAACAATCTCAATTTTCCTGCCACTGTATTGTTTACAGATGAATCAACAAATTTCTCAAGACATGGTATTATGAATTTTCATAATAACTACAAGGGCTGATGAAAATTCACGTGGCACAGTTGCAGCACGATTCCAACAAACTTTTTCGGTCAACGTTTGGTTTGGAACTATCGACAATTATTTAATAGCACCATTTTTCCTTCCTCAACGATTGAACGGTGATACATATCTTCATTTTCTAGAAAATGAGCTTCCTGTTCTTTTGCGTATCTGATTCATATATGAGGGTAGCACACTTCCACATTTTGCAGTAATCGTGCGGGAGCAGCACTCCTTCCTGGCTTTTTCAAACGGATTCAACAATCCACTATTCGTAGATCATGGATGCTTGTATTTTAGCTGAGGATGCACATTTTAAATATCTGCTTTGAAATGTACTACTTTTATGTTTTATTTGTCACATTGTTATTGCTTCTATTAAAATAATAAGAACATTGATAATGACTGACAGCCAGGCTGTCATTAAGGCAGTCTCAAACCCTGTAAGTAGGTCAACACTAGTTAGGGATTGCAAACAATCCCTCAATGCACTGGCACGAGACAACACGGTGTCTCTGATTTGGGTGCCGGAACATGAGGATATAAAGGGCAACGTAATAGCCGATGAACTAGCCAAGGAGGGCTCTAAGAGACACTTCGTGGGTCCAGAGCCCGTATGTGGGATTACTAAGGATTCCGCAAGAAGGGAGATCTGGACCTGCTTAGATAAAGAAAGTACAAAGAAATGGAGGTCGACTGAAGGTCAACTCCATACCAAAGCGCTGATAGGGGATGGGGATGGCAGTTTCTCTGATAACCTACTCAAGCGCAGTAAGAAAGAAGTTAAAACCATTACTGGGTTGGTAACTGGACACTGCCCTCTGAAAAAGCATCTATACAACACAGGCCGTGTAAGCGAACCGTGGTGTAGAAGATGCGAACTACAGGAGGAAACGAGTTTACATGTAATCTGCACATGTGAGGAACTGAAGGTACACAGGCAGAAATATTTCGGGAGAGATCTATTGGAGCCCTCGAAGGTCCTCAAGTTCCCACTGGGCAAGATACTGGGCTTTATAGAGAACACCAAGCTGCTGGAGTGGAAATAAGAGAATCAGGGATGGTACAATGAGCACCAAGCTCAAGTGCCCACCCTAACATGAATGAATGAATGAATAAGAACATTGAACACCTTGTATCCTGTGGCGTAACACAAAATCTCGGGAAGCCCCGCAGAATTTTATCTGGGCCTCTTTGCCTACTGGTGCGTATTTGTAAGATATTACTAACACTAAAATATGATAGGGCCCCCTGCCATGCGAGAGTTTCGGTGGTGTATTTTACGCCACTGCTTGTATCTCATTAACGACAACATTTATCACACATGTTTATAGAACTTTTCCTCTAAAAATTGAATGACGAACCGCCCACAATAGTATTTCAGATTACTTTCGAAACACGCTGCATTTAGCTGTAATCGTAGTCGGCCTCCAAAACGCACAGGATGTATCGATTCAATATTAGCAATTATAAAAGCACTTTCTGCTGATTATGCAACAGGAAACCTTGAGCATATTGACATGATAACGCCGTGTGAGTGTTGAAATTCGAGTTTTTAAATTAAACCAGTTCCCGGTTTATTTTTAATAAAGATAATACTGTAACAAGGTGAACGTAGCACGATAGTTATCTTAATTATAATATAATAAGGTGGACATACGAAGAAACGATAGCGATACAACCCAAACTGAAAATCAAGGGAAATTTAAATGGTGTATATTTTTTCACCGTGCCGGCGCCATCTAGTGTCGAAACATGGAAACTCGATGTACACAATAACAACTGCGTTCGAGTCGAGCGCAGCATTCGACTTCTCGTCAAGTGTAGTTGTTCTGCGTATGTTTCGCGGTACGGATTGGCGGACAATTCGGTGGCGAAAGATCACAGTCGGTTGGCGCATTATTATTTTTGTGTACGACGACGGTGTGTGTGTGTGATTTGCGTCCCTTGAGCTGTCTCCCTGTCGCAGGATCGGTTCGTACGTCAAACGGGATCTGTCAAACGACGCGTTGCTAGGCTCGGAAAGGGTTCCTTGGTGGCCGATCGCATATTTTCTTTATTCTCTCTCTCCGGAGGACGTAAGTACGACCTGCCATTTTATACGCTCTGTCCCGTTGCGAAAATAAATAAACAAATCCGCGTGCTAGTATTTACGCGATGTCGTCGTATTTTCTGTGCGTTAGTCTCGTCGTGTGTATGTATATCGCATCCGTCAGTGAAAAACGACAACGCTATCATTATATTCGCCTCGTTGCAATTGCGTATATCTACACCGAAAGTAAACCGTTCGTACGTTCGCCTGCCACCTACCAGTTATTATAATATCTAAGGAAAACGTGCATAATTCCATACATACTGTGTGCACAGTTATGTACCAGAGAAACCATTGATCATAGCGCCGTGCCAGCAGCCAGCGAAAATGCATCATCGCTGTCTTCTTTGTTGTGGCAGTCAGCTGTTTTATTTTGTCGCACAGCTGAGACGTGCGTTCCATATTACTTTCTTCGTCGCTCCGGCTCGGTTCAAGGTGCATTGTCCTGTGCGTGGCTGTGTGCGGCTCGATTCTTCTATTTTCGTGTGGGGAATCTGCGCACTTGCTCCGGTTCTTTATTGTCGCTGTTGCAGCAGGCGACGAAGGGATGGACGGAACGGCCGGGCAAAGCGCGAAGGCAAGACTGTTGACCTCGAACCGACTGGCGGAAAAAAAGTCCGGACTGCATCTCCGGAACGTATTCGTTCCACACGGGAGGTGTACTGCACTGTGCACCTCGTCCAGAAACGTATCCGCTCCGTGTTTCTTTGTTCGCAGAGAATCTGCGACGATCGATGCTACATAGTTTGTTTGATATTGAGAGTACCTGATGCAGTGGTGTGCAAAAAAATAGGTATACCTAAGGCAATATGCATACACTGGTAGCAATAAGAATGATAACCGTTTGTAATACACTTATATTTATGAAAAACTAAATAATTACAAATCATCACAACCCCGTGCTCCACCTAAAGGTACTACACGAAGCTACCTATTCTAAGTACTATATGGATTAGATAACAATTGAAATGTTATCACTCAAACTAAATAATTTCCCTATGATTGTTAATAACAAACATATAATTCAGTAGACTCGCAATTATGCTACTTTATGTGAAATGGTGAAATGCAGTAATGTGCACGAAAATAGTGGTCTTAATTTTTCTGAAATATCAATGTATGCGTTAAATAAAAGAAATTCAAGTTTATTGAACTCTATTCCTACAAACCTGTGCATAAAAATAGTAGTGCCAATAAATGTATGTTAAAAATGAAAATATTTTATAGCAATGTTAAAGGAAATTTATTATTTTACCTCTTATAGTGTAGATATACACAGAGATCCAAAATGATTGTCAAATCCGCTCCTATAGATAGTAACAGGGTGTAGGTATATGCCGCGTGTTTGTAATGAAGGTTTGAACTAAGTCAGTGTTGGAACATAAGAAAGTAAACGGATCTGTCATAAATAAGGAAAACGTAACCTATATTTGAACTCGCATTATATAAACGACTATGGATTGGTGTTTCTGCTTGTAAAAATGAAATGTCATTAATTTAACTTTACTAAATTATGATTTTACAATTCAGTACTAACTGGTGTTTAACTAAATTTATTTATTACTTTAAATTATAACATACAATTAGTATAATTATTAAGTGACAAAACTGCATCTCTCAGTTCTTCTATGGTATGCATGCGGTTTCTATAGATCCTATTTTTTAGATAGCCGAACATGAAGTAATCTAATGGGGTTAGATCAGGCGATCTTTGGTGGCCATCTTTGTGCTCTAACGAACCTGTCAGCAAAAAACTGTTGAAGATATTGGCAGGTTTGTCGAACAGTATGTGCTGGAGCATTATCGTGCTGAAAATAACCTGCTTCAAGCTCATTTTCTTGTAACTCTGCAATAAACAACTCCAACATGTGTTGTAACGTTGGGCTGTTACAGTTTCCTCGAAGAAAATTGGCCTATTATTCGTTGCCTGGACATTAGCTAACCAAACTCCAACTTTTACGGGATGCAATTGCGTTTCTCGAAATTCCTGTGGATTTTCTGCAGACCAGATACAATAGTTTTGTAAATTGATATAGTCTGTTAGATAAAACCAGGCTTCATCCGAGAGAAATGATTTGTTTAGCAAGTCATCGTCCCTTAAATTGTTATTAAACTAATGACAATATTCCAATCGCCTATCGTGATCTAATTGTAATAGTTCCTGTACCGTAGAAACTTTATAGGGATGAAAATGTAACTTTCTTTTGACAGCTCATTGCGCTGAAGTGTATGATAAGCCTATAAAATTATACAATGTAATAAACGATTTCACTTAATGTTAATATTGATTTTTTACCTTGTTTGTTTGTTGAGCTATTACCACAGATAAATTCCCTTATTTTCTTACAGTATTCAAAAATACTATTGTTGGTGATATTAGATGTAAATATAAACGATTTGAAAAAAAAATGAGATAAACAATCGAAAGATACTACAACACGCACGCCAATGTCGCTAAATGTCAAGAAAATTCATTTAATGTATGAAATTTGTATGTAGCTAACTTCGTTCATTAAATTCGTAATAAGTATAGATAAATTTTTCCGGAAAACAGTTTTTTTTCTTACGACAATCATTTTGAATCACATGGTATTTATAACGATAATTAATAAACGGTAAAAGGTGTCCTTTAATTCAACTAAAGATTTAATATTTTCAGAAGATCGTGTTAGATAATACTTTACTTGTGCATAAAAATAGCCGTACTAACATAAATAAAAGTTATAAACAACAAATAACAAAATTGACTATTTTTTTAAGAATTAAAAGTTAAAACGAGAAAGAAGTAATGACCTAAAAACAAACAAAACAACAAGTGTACCTATTCTAATACTTAACAATAACTTAATCCTAATTATTCTAACCAATAGTAATTAAATTATAGATCTGTATTTTAAACATTGATTTATATACCCTAACCATACCTAAAATATTCCTTCATAAATACGCACACTTGAAGAAAAAAGAAAAATCCGAATTTTCAGACCACTGTCTGACATCTATGGGATTAGATGTCTACCAAACGTGCTTCTTGCCTGCTACAGTTGTTCGTTATTTTTAATTTAGACACCACTAATTGCCTTTCTAACATTCCCCTATAGATGCTCTATAGGGTTCAAGGCGAGTGACTGGGAAGGTCATTGCATTACAGTTATTTGTTTTCCGCTCTGGACGTGTATTTTGATTTTGGATTACTGTGCTGTTGAAACATCCAGCGCAGCAGCATGTTGTCTTCAGCTTAACGAAGCATTTCTTGACGCAGTATGTTGACATGACGAGATCTACACCATTTCAGGAAAAGCTGTCCCCACAGCATTGATTTCGTCTCTCCACAATATATTGCGCCATTTCTCCTTTACCTATCCTACATGCTCTTTTGCAAACCACACTCTTTGACGAATATTTCGCTTGCTTAAGAGGGGAACTTCTCTTGGTGTTCTTGCGAGGAGATTGTTCTATATATGTATACAAAAGACCGCTGAAGACAACATGCTGCCGCGCTGGAGGTTTCAATAGGACAATGATCCAAAACCAAAACACACGCCCAGAGCAGCGAATGCATGGTTCGATGAAAATCAAGTGACTGTAATGCAATGGCTTTACCAGTCATTAGAGACGGGAATAACCGTTACATCGAAGGAACGTTACTGTCGCGATCGTTACATAAAAATAACGTTCCAAAATAACGGTTACTTTGGAACGGTTTGGATACAATACAAATCGACACAGAATTATGTCTAAGAACATTGCAAAATACCCAGGTACTGAAATTTGCGACTGAGATACTCGTTATATCGCTAATTATTTCAGTTATTAGAGTTATATAGGAATAATCGCATATTTTCATTTTCACTACTCAAAAACTCGTTGCGTCGTTATTTTAGAAACATATATAAAATATGTGTATCTAATAATGAAAGGTGAATATAAATTAGAAAAAAGGAATAACAGAAAATTGAAACTGTATAGGTACTATACTAGAAAAATTCGGAAACTGTTTTTGTAAAAAAGTTAAAGCGTTCAATATCTTATATTCATATATAGATACTATTATAGTTTATTTTATGTCTTACAATTATAATATAGATGTAGATTTTTTTGTATTATTAAGAATATTTTGGAATTTAAGAAATTTATGAATATATAACCTTAAAATAAATATTTCCCTCAATTAATAAAATGTTACATTTATTACTATTTATGAATATGTATGAGCCAACATTATTACAACCGCGCGTTGCGCTTGTATACCACAGTAGCGTTGTCAAAGCGAACGAGAAAATAATAATTTTATAGATGGCAAACGCAAGCGACCGATGATTTCAATATCTAAGTTACGAAGTTAGAAGGCACTAACATAACGTTACAAAGGAACGATAAACATGGCCGTTTCTTTGAGCGCTACAAAGCAACGATAGACCTTCTCGTTCCAGCCGCAGTCGTTCCTTCGAAACGTTATAAGTTAAACGGAAGCTAGCGAAAGACTAAGGAAAAACCCTTACAACGTTACAAAGAAACGGCAAACAACAGCCGTTTTTTTGGAACGATCGTTGCAAAGAAACGTTCCAAAGTAACCGCTTATTTAGAGTTACAGTAACGTTACAAACCGTTACATTAAAATAACGTTCCAAAATAACGGTTACTGAAATAACGACACATCCCTACCAGTCATCCGACTTGAACCCCATGAAGCTAGCGGTGTCTGCATTAAAAATAATCTTGGCGATCCATTCTCGTTGAAAATATCGTTTATCTGTCTGATTTAAGGTTATGTGCAATATAAACTGTTGTCGACAAATCGAATAAATACACGTCTCATTTTATTTACTTCACAATAAATTTACACTTGCACTATACGTGCCATGTATATTTTAGCTTTTACACGAATAAACATTTGTTGTGTACAAAGTGGAATTGATAAATTATCTAAAGCAGCGAAAAGAAAATCTGGTTGTTTTAAGCAGCAATAATTATAAATCGTCCATAGTTTATTTTTTTCTCGACCTCTAATCGATTTTGTTGATGTTGCTCAGGTGCATTCGATTTATCTGGTGGAAACGGCTCTGTTTGAATACATGATATTCGCGAAGAATAATGGAATAACTCTTTTATCGCTTAAACTAGGAGTAAAAAAAATGTTGACTTATTAGTTAACCGAATGCAGATTTTTGTTTTAAAATACAAATAATATACCTTAACGTTATAATAATTGCAAAAATTATTTTCATTTTACGCATTTTTAGTTTAAAACCCATCTATTTGCATTTATTTCACTATTTAATACTTAGCATGTATATTTGACACTATGAAAACTATTAACTGAGTCAGAACTAGTACCGCATCGAGTTAGGATTGTATTATGCGGTTCATGAGGAATATTTTGCGACTAACATTTATTACCGATTCAAAATAACATACCCATGGTGAATACAAGAAAACAAATAGAACATGATACAATGAATTTCAAATCCCATAAATATAACCTATATGTTTTGCATTAACAGTAATTGTACCATTACCTATAATTGTGCAAATACTTTCTAATAGACAAATTGTTCTTTGATACTAGACTAAATTAATTACAGCTTACCTTTTAATGAGGTTTATGTCGGCGACTACAGTATAATAATTCAATATTATTTCGATTTTTTCTGGCATGATTTTACGTATGTAACGATCGCGGAATGTTGAACCTTCTTCTTTGTTAAAAGTGCTTTAATGTTAATATAAAGAAACAAACAAACGAACTGTTCCTTTTTAAATACACTTATAAACAATAACTTAATAACAATACCACACTCAACCGCTATTAGATCTTCTTTTTCACTGGTCACTGGCCAGTGCTGCTAACTTCAAAAATTAAAAATTTCCTACACAATACACAATTAATATGTGACATAACCTCTACTTCATAACCGTTTCTGTACACTGCTTACTGTTTTTGACCACGGTAATATAATCAGTAACCGTTTCATAAATGGCAAGATTTTCCCCATGTTAGCGGGGTAGAAAACCACGAAAATTAACCGATTACCATAAATACCTAATTAAACGGTTAGTCGTGAAAAAATATCTATGATTTTAATTGGTCGCGAACAATTTCAGAATGACCGTTAACTACAAATTGTTTCCTTTTGTCGTCAGTGTTATATATTTATAACCGATTTTAAAGGAGTACCTAGCTACATACTTACTTCATTATAAAGATTAATTACAACAAAAAGGTGGCTAAAAAGATGTGTTTTATACATACTCCCTGATATCTTCCATTTCGGCGTCGTATGATGATTGATGGCAAAAATGCCACATGTGATTATCCATAAAACTGCGTACGTCTCGAACTTACGGCTCGTGTTAAAGGCATTTGATAAAACTAATTCTGAATCGGTCTCGAATCGAATTTGACTGATCCGCAAACACAGAACCGTAAGCAGTTAATTTTGTGATCCACAAGCTTCACTTTTTTGAATATAAGTATAAGTCTGAATGTGTTCTGAATCTTTACCGCGAGCAAACCTAACAATCAAATTTGTAACTGTTACTATGACAACTAGACTATTTTTTGTTTACTCCGCGTCTGCCCTTTTGACGAAAGGAAGGCCATAATCGGCAACAACAACATTTGTTTGCGGTTTACACGAAGTTTGTTCAAAGCAATCGACCGTTTTTTCTCGTGTTTATATATTTTCACAAGACAATACAACCTTATTTATCGACTATAAAAGCGTTAACGCACCGCCACTAACACGGCCAGTAAATATTATTGCCCGTTATCACTTTGGAAGTGTAAATATTTCCCAGAACCGCCCAGAACAGACGCTTCACTCTCATCGCGCGATCTTCTCGAGTCCGTCTAAAAAACGGTTATTGTTTCGTTTGAAGTCGAATCGATAATATTAAAAATAGAATTAATTCGCGTTTGAAAAATACACGTTGACGCTTTGACAGTTGTAAGTAACGTCAGCGCCATCTATGAACTTATATTGTTTACAAATTTGCAATCTATAAATCCCAATAAATCTGAAATACGTTATGCGTTAATTAATTTTCTCTATTAATTTAGAAACTTGAAACTTCGTCTTTTAACAGTGATGACTGACGTTTCGCATTACGTAGTGCAGGTGTTCATGTGATTAATAGTCGATAATCAAATGTGATTCTTAATTAGTGTTGTAATTTTAAAGGCGCAATACATATGGTAATAGGTTATAATTTGAAAATGATATGGACTGACTCATCTCGTCATTCAAAGTAAGTAAATCGGTTGATTTGGATGATTGATATGAAACAATTTTTAATGCTTATAAAACCAGGTAAAATATAGCTATGGTAATGCATTACCGCTATTAGAGAAATGCATTTCGTGCAATTCAACCTGTGGCAGACGTGTTGGGACCATGTGTCGGTGACATTAACCGTGTTCATTTGTAATAAAAGCATGCCAACGCGGGAGCGACTGATAAAAAAAAGGACCGCAGACAGCAATAAGTCTATTTACGTACTTTCGTACTTACACAACATCTGTGTTTGTATACGTGGATATCTACCACGTACAATACACAAACATGCCTAACTGCACACCTTTCATCTGCGAACCGGTGATAAAGAAAGCGAAAGCTAACTGCGCCGACATCGAATATACGACCGAGAAGAACGGAAAGACAGACAGCACAATGCTATCGAGACTTTAAAGCATCTCTTTTCCCCTTTTCTTCTACAAGTATCGCATGTCCGCAGTTTATTAGATTGTGCAGGGTACGTTTTCCTAAATATACTCCGTAAAGAGGAGTGTATTGCGGCTTTTTATTACGAGTTGGCAAGCTAAAGCCCTTTTTTTGAAATAAAATTGAATGTCTCGTTTGCTTTTACGGTGAAATTGTCGTAGAATACGCTATTTGATAGCATGGAATTTCCGAGAGTATATCAGCTATGCGCTAGAAATGTCAAATATGACATAAGTTAACGTCAAATTTACACAACTATCGATTTGTTTAATCTAGTTGTCTAATGCTTTTTATATTTGTTGCAGATTCTATCGCGAGTGCGCATGGCAGAGTTTTTGGTCTACAGAATACTTACTTTAAAATAAGACGAAATGTCGCTGTAATTATTCGTTGTATTTTGGTGCTGTAGTATGCACGAAAATTTCGATCGTTTTTTGGGGTAAGCGTCTTTTGAATACATTTTATAATTTATTTAACCGTTTTTTTTTCGCTTGTTTTATGTAACTGTCAATTTGACAGTTATCGTTCGCTTAAATTGACATTTATTTTTTATATTCCTCCTACTTTGTTCGAATTTTTCGATCGGGTAAATGCTTTCTAAACCCGACGTAAGTACCTACACGGAACTGAAAGTTCGAGGTAGGCTAATTAAGTCATCCCACGCTTCTCAGAAACTTTTAATTGGAACTTGATTGGACGTTCCCTAATTTTCCGTAGTTTCATTATCGACTAGGCGGGTACTATAAAAACTAAAACGAACGAAAGGGCCTATATATTGTAGTTAGTCCAGTTCCGAAAATTTCGGAGAATGAGATTCGTTTTAATTAAGAGATTAGAAGAGATTAGAGTTAAATATTAGTTGACCTGCGGCAACGGAGGATCTTTTTAGAATATCATTGTGTATGTATAATTATTGTGAGTACTTAGTTCCAAGTGTACATGGATGTCGGTAGAGTTAGAGTATAATTTATTTAGTTGCAGTTTTATGAGGGTTTGCTTTTATAGTATAAACGTCCTTACTGGAATAGCTGTTAGCACTTACTAATAATATTTCAACAAAGAATATCCTTTCTGTGTAATAAATAAGCCGCTTTTCCGAGAAATTCTTTACATTAATAATGCATACGTACATTTGTAAGTAATATATTAATGATAACGGTTTGAGCATTAAAGTTTACAATACCTAACATACATCTTGAAAATTATTGCGGAAACATAAGAATTTCATTTTAATTGTTATATTTCTACTGTTAAATAAAAACTGCTAGAGGAAATCGTGTGTTTTCCTACGACAAAGAAAAACATGCATCATTAAATAAATATTATTATTACTATTTTGCTCACACTATTCACATAGGTATACAGTGACCGGCATAAATATTGCAATATATGGGATATTTTTTTATTATTAAAATATACTAAAACTTTTTTTACGGGGATAGGTTGTGGAAAAATTGTGATTTTTAATTTTTTTTAAAGTATCTCTATAAAACTTCGCACACGGCCTCAGATTTGAATTCTAAGCAAATAACTTTTTTTGGTTATCATGTCATCTAACCTGACTTTTTGGAAATTCATGGCATTTTTTTAAATTTACCGCCATACTAGTGGTCACGTGACGTATGTCAAGATGAATTTTGGGGTTCCTAGACATGCACAACCTTTCCCTCCAAAAACAATTTGGAATATTTTAATAATAAAAAAAATTCCTATATGTTGCAATATTTATGCCGGTCAATGTATGTACAATGTGTTCACATTTCTATGTTTACTATTATATCGTTATTAGAAGACACACAACGATTAAATGGGAATTTTTTTTGTAGAATTCAATAATTCCGAAAATATCGTTTCAAATTTACCCCAACTTTTTTAAATTTTAAGGATTTTTTTTTTTTTTTTAAGACATTTTTTCTGGTGTAATAAGGAACCCCCGATTGTCATTTGTTTTCAAGTTATAGTTCATATACGATAACAGACGATGTACATGCCTACGTCAGTCAGTTCGCTATGACGTCACGACCGTGTTTCTCTTTTTCAAAACGTAAACAAACTCTTCAAAATAATATTTACCCTTAATTTTAGTGATGATTCTTTTGAAAATCAGGAAACGCTGCCTTTACGCCAGATAAATGTGAAATTACTTAGTCTTCATTCAAATCATATGAATAAATCACAAAGTCATCGTAAATGAGTTTGTGTTGTGCGCCATCTTTCGGCCAAGTGATAGCAGCGTCTCGAACATTGGTAAATAGTACGTTAAAGTCAGTACCATTCTTCGGTAGTTACAAAATTAGCCTGAAAAGAAGTAGATGGCGCTCGCAAATTTCTCAGTTATGTTATGTAGCTTTTATCATGAATGTTTTAGTGTAGGATTATTTTTAATAAACATTTTAGTGTTTATACATAATGATTTATGTGGGATCATTTTTAATAAACATTTTGGCGTACAGTCTGAAAATTCGCTAATAAAAGTCAGTCATATGTGGATCCTCAACGATTTTGTTTAACAAAAAGGTGGTTTCCCACCTCAAAGTCCGCCAAAACCGATACGCAATATACTTTAAATATAATAATTTTAATGTTACACAAAATATAATTTCGTCCAACAGTTTTTACAATTTCTTGCATAATGTTTATGTTGCGGTAACATTTTAACATACATTCTATGTTGATCTTACAACCAAATTTTTGTTGAAATAACTGAGTATGTATTTGGTTCAACTAAAATAAAATAACAAAAAACGTTTTGCATCTATTTTTCTGAGTGTATACATCATTTCGAAGCTCTTTTTAAGGATATCTAATTAACTAAAAAATCAATATCGTCGCGATATGTAAAACAAAAAATAGGGCTAATAACTCGAAAACAACAGGGTTTCTCTTTATACCAGAAAAATCGTCTCAAAAAAGTGTCTGAATAATGTAAAAAAGTCTTAGAACCGCCCACATTAAGGATTATCGAATTATTAAGAAAAATTGAAAAAAAAATTAAACAACGAAGTTATATGGTGTGTTTTGGCATATATACAGGGTGTATCAAATAAAAAAGTAAATTTTGCTTGGGTGCTAATTACACGACATATAAAGCACAAACCCACCGAAACCGGACTTCATCATTAAAGAATAAAAAAAAGTAAAATTTAGAGCCAAAAATTCTTTAGTCCGGGCCTGATGCAAGGAAACGTCATGTAAGCACCCGCCAAACGTGGTATTATGTATAAATACATTGTTACTCATTAGTATTATTCTTAATGGTATTGCCGTAAGTTCATTTAACGTCTTTCTGAATAAATAAAGGCCCTTGTAAAAATAGCAAACTGAGACATTTTAATTTTTTTCTTTTTATAAAATAAACATTCCTTTTTTTTGTTAAGAGCATTCTACGTAAGTCTACAAAGTATTTATTTTAATATCTGTATAGACGTTCGAGTTTCACCGAATATCGGCTTCAGTAGTTACAAAAACGTAAATATTTTCTTTTGCTTTGTCGAATCGAGAGTTAGTTGTTAATAAACGGTACCACATGAATCTGAGTTATTTCTTTTGAATTTATTTAATGATATAACGCAAAATGAATTGAATCGAATTACACAGAAATAAATGTAGATACAGAAAATTTGCAAACACGCCTTTTTACTATGAGATCGCGCGAAAATGAATCTATACACTCCCGCACTTTTTCCGATGCATCAAGCTTCGATTTTCTTTATATGAAATCATGATGGTCCTGAAAAGGATCGTTTTTTCGAGACGGGAAGAATTTAAATAAAATGTTCGAAATGGCTTGCACTCCAAGCGGCGATCCACACAAAACTAACAGCGGTAATGGCTGAATGATAGTGGTATGTGGGGGTATACGCGGGACAGCATTTAGGTTGGGCACAGGTACGGCTCTAGCCCACGGCATTTATAAAATATTTTTTTTTCTCGTTAATGCTTACAGATAGACCCCCTGTGCAGTAAGGCTTTTTGATTGTGCATGATTACAGCTGCTACATATTATTATATTTACCTCTATATCTGATACACCCTGTATAGACAGTTTATACATATCCCATATTAAATTATTTTATACTTATATGCATTTACGCGAACAGTATCTGCCTTAGAACAGATAAATGATTTAATATCACCGTCTGATAATTTAATAGGTAATCTTTTAATTGCAATAACAGTAATCTGAACCGGGCGATTTATAAAAACTTTTTTTTTTTTTGTTGTTCGTCCAAACTGCCACGAAATGCGCAGTAAAAACATTAAATTATCTCACGTATACACCTCTAAGGATGTTTACACATACAATGAGAGTATATTTATACGTTTACAAACAGACCGATCGTCACATTTATATAAATTAATGTTTATTGTTGTTTATTATCGTCTATAACTATAGTCGTATATAGACAGACAGATAAGTTTATACGTTTGGCAATCTCGTATCGAAAAATACAAAACGATATAATAATATAAACCGAAAAATTCCCGTGTTATCGAAATAACGGAAACCATCATCGTTCGTTTCGCACTACACCGTGTTATATTTAGCAGATCAGTGTAAACAAAACATACGTATGTAATGTATAATATGAGTATGTAACTCGTATCATTTATGGAAGTACGCATGTAGTACATACACGTATCATAATAGGATAGATAAGTCATTGGTTTTTCTTTCGTTGAACCACTTATCTCTATCTAGTGTTTGCGTCCGTTGCAAGATGCAAATTCGCCAAAAATTATGATGATTCTAGATGCGTCCTACGTAATCTAAATGGCACGAAAGTTTATTCTTCTATATTATATCTATGTGTATAAATATTGATGCAAGGGCAGCGAGATAGTATTGGTGTGGTGTTTATTTTGCTTCTTTAGTCTGGATAGCTGTTTTATATTTTAGGGTTGTAATATGGTTGTTGATCGAGAAGTTTCCTGGAAAAAAAACAACAGACTGGCAAGTGAGAAAACTATACTAAAAGTTTATTTTGTGGCGATTGCTTTAGTTTAATTAATCATCTTAATCATAATATGAAAACTACACTGAGAAAAAAAATTAATAATCATAAATAAAAATACAATTATTGTAAGTAAAAAGTTCAGCTGGATAGGCGACAAAAACACAGATTACTTAGCACTAGTAAAAAAGAGATCCTAAACATTGATACTAATAACAAGCAATCTAAGTTACTTACGGTCTGCTTCATACCGGTAACTTATGAAGTTACTTATGATAATTAAACTGAAGTAGTAAACCAAAGAATATATGCAGTTGTCGGTAAGTAAAAGATTTACTCATGTCAAGTAGATGTGTGATGCTATGATGAACTATTCTATAATGGCTATCACACTTTCATAACTTCAATTAATGCAAGCTATTTGGATTACTTGTGATAAGGAAACAGTATCATTAATGCACGTTCTCTAAATACGTGATATATAGAAGGTAATGGTTTGCTATAAATATACAATATACTTACCTTAAATTTGTTGTTCAACTCATGGGTAGTGCAGGAAACGAGGAAGTTTAGTGAAATATTAATATAAATTTAAATAAAAAGCGGTATTATTAGTAATACTTTTATTTTGTATAGGACAAACAGAGTGACTACCTGATATGAATGAAAGATATTGGTTTCACTTTAACAACAGTTTTTTTTAAACTATTTACAACGTAATGACTCATAAAATATATTCCTTTAATAATGAAAAAAACGAACAAAGCAATAATGGGGTAAGGTAAATGGGGCCCCCTTGAAATGTTATTTAGTTATTGAAATTATTGAAATCTAAACAAAGGACAAAGAGAAATATGGCTTTGAAGTTACAACTAATGACAAACAAAGAAATAATATATCTAGGCGGTAAACTTGCGGTTTCTGTTGGTTCTTTGCACTGGGCGTTGTCTCAGCGAGTTGATCCTCTGTCGGCGTACGTGGCGGTTATGTCCGGTGATCGCCTCGAAAACGGCTACTTCGTCGGGGTATCCCTAACTGCAGGTGGCACTTGAAATGTCACTCAACTAGCGACGGCATCCACACTTTAACTTCACCAGCGGGCGCAGATATCATCACAATGATGAGAATTCAAATATCCCACACGCGGGTTTAAAACTGCAATCTTGAAACATCCGATTGCTTATAGGCTCGGTGCTTCTTCTTTCGCTGGGATTCTTTATACGGATGGGGCCTTGAGTTAACCCACCCAGGTATTTTTAATATATTTGCGTTCCAACTGGCCTACAATGGCCGTACTCCTTGGCCACTCTTTTTCGACGACCTTTTCCCACGTCCGTAACTCTTACTTGACGCTAGCCCGCATTTCAGGAAGGCCGAATGTGAGACGCATATATTAAAAAATGGATCGATTAATGACTGTAGATGCCGAACGTGTTATTAGTCCTAAGTTTAAATGCCGAGTTGTTGTTCTAAAGATAAAGTATAGATTTGAGAATATGGCGAGAGAATTAGGCCAATATATAATAGATATTCTTGTAAGAAGCTGTCGGAGTAAAGTTTTTGTTTGAAACCACTCGTTTTTATTTATCTCACATAACCAAAATTAATTTAAATGCTTAATGAAACAATATTACCAACATTACCCTACTGCTTTACTTCAAATGTTAGTTTTTGATTTTCTATCTAGGTTATTTTGGATTTTGACTTTTTTTCAATATTGAGCTCCAAAAAATCAACGTCTGGCTATCTATGGCTTAATATTGTGCAAAAGTACTCCAAGGAGTTCCCACTATCGACTGACAAAGACGAGACCAAATCTGAGATATTTTCTTTGTGTTTTATTCATGTTTATATGTTAATTACAAAACCCATCAACATTAATTATCTAACTGCTACAAAAAGCTATCCTCATATCGATCTTTTCAATTTGAATCAACTCAATGAAGCCCAAGTAAAGCCGGTGTTCAGCTCATTTTGTGCATTTCTTAGATAAGGCGTCGCTGGGTATTAGACTACGGTCCTCAAGTTTTATAACGGCTAGTAAGTTTTGATAGGTACTTCACTTACTATTGTTAGGTTTTTTTTAGAATCTATGTTTGTTATTTCATTTGATTATTCACTTTTGAAACTTCTTTCATTATGTTTTCTCTTTTGATATTGTTTGTCTCTCAAATTTATAGTTTACATTGCATCTGATGGTGTGATATAAAAATACGTAAGAATAAAAAAGAAGCATGAATAGATTTTAGTTATCAAATGAGTATTACCTTATTATTTCCTTTTTCACTAATACAAATGTAATTTTGAATTTAATATTACTTTTACAAACTGCATAAATCGTGTTTACAATAATTTCGCTTAAACAATTGATTATTAATCTGTTATTCATACCATCAATAGCGGTGTAAGGGTGAGCTCTAGCGAGAAAAAGAATATCGCCGTCATTTTATTTCGGCTGAGCTATGATAATTCGCAGAACTTTAATAAATCTGTCCTTTGGCCTCGTAGCTGCAACTGAGTGTTATTCTATTTCCAGTCGCTTAAAGTGCAATCCCACAGCTTGCAACTTTTCAACCTGTATATCTCCAAAAGATAATATTCAAATTTTCATTTATATCTGACACACTTCGAGCAGTGTATTTGTTCGTTTTAGCCTCGGCTTCAGTTAGAGCAAAAATCTTAATTATCTTTATCTTGTTTTAGTACAAAGTCCAAACAGCGATTATTATTAGACGATATAGTATACCTACCAATTGTATAATATGCAATAATAGCGCACGAGTTGGTTATGTCGAGATCTGTTTTTATATATACATATATTATGTGTCAATTGGAAATGTCAATTGAATAAATTGCGTTATAAACTGGAGCCGTTAAACTCGCCGCTTGTTAGCGTGCCCGGTTTTAGATTTATTCTTTTTGCTTTTTGTGTTGTTTCGCATCGAAACGTTGAACCCTTATCTTTGTTCCCATCTTATTATTCGTCTCTTGACGTGATTTTTTTAAATTTGCATTTCCATTACACATTATTGTCTGCGTTTGAATCGTTTGAAACGTACGCCTTCAGGTACAGTGCCCTCCAGATCTTATGTCTCGCCCTTGCAACTATTTTTCGCATAGCAAGGTCAGCTTGGATTCACGGGTAGGGCGCTATTATCATTCTTGAGCAGGATGTTATTATATTTTTTTAACATATTTAAAGAACAAAGGAATTCTACCGATGAAACATTTGCATATATTAATCTGTTGGCTGTTATCGTAAGTTCACTAAACCACAGGTGTTTCTATTCCTTTAAAATTTGTAATTGTCTTGGTATCGTTCGTTCATATCTATTTTTATTGTACGCATTTATTTCTCGTTTATATTGTATAGGTATACATATGCGCATGTTGCTAATACTATTATATCTACACCTGCTAAATCGGGGTTGGAATTAAGAGATGTTATTATATCGATACGGGGAAGGGATAGTTTTTGTGAATCGTTTTTACAAAATTACCACGCAACACAATTACACAATACAACTCAAATAGTGGAACGACAAATAAAAGCATTGGGCTACTTAAAATGTGTAGAATTAATACCATCGTATTAAAACTATTACAGTATTCAACAGGTTAACTTTCAGAACTGAAAAAAGAAAAAATAATGATAATAATAATAAGAAGAAGACTGGACAAGGGAAAGCAACGGATTAGTAATCTGTGAACAAATTCTTAAAAAGGAAAATATAATTTTGTTTCATACAACTATTATAAAGTAATTATAATTATCTCGGTCTACTATAAAATACATAAAACACGAAATAGAGAAGAAAAGAAATCGGAACTGAGGTTAACATTTTAATATATAATAAATCATTAATGACACGACTGTTCTAATATCTGGGTTACTTTTATGAATAATATGTAATAAAAGCACACCACCATTGCTTTTATCGGGCATACTTATCTTTGAATCGTAAACTAAATTGCAGGTAAATATAATAAGTACAGCGTGGTTAAGAAAAAGGTGTCGATTATTTACCCTTTGTAGATACTAGTGGAAATAAACAAAAAGTCTTAGTCAACATGGTCCGCAATTCAACTGTTTTGACATATAGTCGATTGCATATTGTTTTAGTAGGATAAAATTTTCAAAGAAATTCTGATCGCAATGTTAATTAAATAAATGTTTATTTAAGTAAACTAAAGAAATTTTCTTACATGTCCACCGTTCATTTTAAGCACGCTTTACACCTTCTCATGAAGTCGACGCAATCTTTCGAAATTCCTGGAGGTCTCCGAATTCTTCGCAACAATTTACGATTCGTTGCCTGATTCTTCCAAATTGTTTACAGATCGTGCGTACACTAATTGTTTTAAGATGCCCCAAACATAGAAGTCTAAGTGTCATTAGGGGACCTAGGAAGCCTGCAGTTGTAGTCACCCCGGCTATCCATCTCTCGTTTATCTTGATTAAGATTTTAACACGATGGAAAAATCGCGCAGGAGCTCCATGTGCATAACCCACATATTTTAATCTGTTAATAATGTGCAGTCTTCAACAAAACGGGTAATTCATTTTTAAAAAATCCAATGTATCCTTGTCCGTTAAACGATTATAGTGAGAAATACTGGACCAATTAAACGGCTCCAAAAATAGCAAGCCAAACATTTAGCGAAAACGGTTTTGGTGTGCTTTCAACAACAGCATGGGGATTTTCAGCTGCCCAGCGTGATTGTTATGAAATTAAATATTCGTCTCTTGTAACCCAGCCTCGTACTAAATAAAATCTGAGTCGAAAAATTAGGAGTTCTGCCACTTTCGTAAACCCAATGACAAAAAACCCGACGTGCTTCATAATCGAGAGGAGCAAGACTTGCACGCGTTGCAGTGGTTAGGTAGAGCTGCTGTTCCGCAGAATTCTCAAATGAGAGGATGACTGACGTTCATTCTGCGGCAAGTCTTCGGTGCTAATTTTGGTTGTCTTCTACCGTCTCAAAATATCTAATCTACTGCGGGAGAAGAAACTATCTAGTCTACCAGACCCCCATTAATTTTAATGAACCAGTTTCGGACGCCGGATATGAAGTCTTGAGAAGAATCTATCACTCGGTAACACGATTTGGAATTCTTACGCATACATACGCCTTTTCAGTGGCGTTGCCATTCGCACGACCGTACAAAAATGCATATCGCCATATCTGCATTTGTGTACTTATGCATAATTGAGAACAAAAAAATTGACGCAAATGATCAATAATTTGATGACAGATGTCTGACAGAACTAATTTTAAGTCACAATCAGTTGTTTGACAAGGACTATCTCAAAACCGAAAAATTTTTTTTTTTGTTTAACATATGCAATCGACTATATGTCAAAAATGTAATTGCGGAACCCATGTTGACTAAGATTTTTTGTTTTTTCCACCAGTACTTAATTGGGTAAAATATCCGACAACCTTTATATATTCATATCTGTCACTTGCAAATCCGAAATCAATCGCAGCATGTTGTAGCAAGAATAGATGGATGATCATAAGGGGAAGACATTAGAAAAGAAGCCCACTGTACATCATACATGAAAACTACGTAGCGCGTGAATATACGTATATACATGTACAGAATCAGCTTGCAATTAGTAATGACAGTAACTTGTTCAGCATAGCCTGTAGATTCTTCTGACCCGCGGAATACGAAAGTTCAATACACCACGAGTACCTGTTGTTTCGGTACGCATACTGGATAATCTATTTTATTTTCAAGGCTGCTCGCTGTAATTATATAGATCGTTAAAATCTCACCATAAGCTTTGTATAAAGTACATTCAACACGGATCTGGTTGATGTATGCTTATATATAAATACGTTCAAAACGGAGCATAATATGTATAGGGATTCCTCCTAGTTGTGCATCTGACGTTGTGATATTAATTTTGCAATATTATTTTTATTTTATAAACAAAAATATTTTATTTTAATCGTGTGTATCGAGTGCAAGTTACTGATATGATTTCTTTTTTTTTTTCATTGTGTACTATATATTGACCAGACTCGTTATCAAAGTTATTGACTCTCAGACAAAGATAATTCATACATTTATCTCGATATTTCTTATATATACCAAATAGATAGATTTACCTTTCGTTCTGTAGGGTTGTTTAAGATTTACATAAAGTATTTAAAAAAAAAAAATGCAGTTTCGTAAAATAGATTGTTCGATTGTGTGTTTACACTTCGGCTATTCTATATATTTAAAAAAAATCTAGCGGATTTCTTGCGTGGAAACATTCTTTTTAGATGATTGCCAATTGTCGAATCAAATAAAATATACTTTCGACAAGACGAACTCTACGTCCTCTGCTTCTTCTCATAATACTCTAATAAATGTTGAATGACTAAATAGGATTAAAGCCGATTATTACCTCAAATTAAATCCATGCATAATATATGAATGTGGCATAAATTAAAAAGTATTTAAGCTGGTACCGTACGTTCAGTGTAGTACGTCCTTCATTTTGAAGTAAATCAGGCGTTTCAGATCCCTTATCTGTGTCGTCAATACCAGTATTCGCTTAGGAATATTATTTATGTTTATTGGACAAACTATTACAGGGTGTATCAATATAGAGTAAATATAATAATATTAGCAGCGTTAATCATATACAATCAAAAATCTTAATGCAGGGACCATCTTAAGCATTACCGAGAAAAAATATTTATAAATCGTGGTCTAAGCGCACTTGCAACCTAAATGCTTCCCGAGTATACCCCACTACCACTTCATTCAGCCTTACCGCTGTTATTTTTTTGATGCGCTGGATGCAAGCACTTCGAATTTTATTCAAGTCTTCCCCGTTGGAAAAACATCCTTTTCAGACCATCGTTTCATATAAAGAAATCGAGCTTGATGCTCGGCAAACGCGCGAATGTATAATTCATTTTTCGCGCACTCATAGTTAAAAGGCGGTTTCAAATTTTCTGTATTACATTTTTTCTGTGTAACGATTAATTCATTTTGCGTTTATAGGATTAAATATCAGAAATACTCAATTCATGTAGTACCGTTTATTAACAACTAACTCTCGTTCGACAGCAAAGAAAAATATTACGTTTTTTTAACTACGAGTCTCATATCGTGAACCTCGTCTTACAGATTTAAAATTAATACTGTAGACTTACGTAGGATGCTTTTAACAAATAAGGAATGTTTATTTTATAAAGAAGTAATTTAAATGCCTCATTTCTATTTTACAGGGCCTTTATTTATTCAGAATGACGTTAAATGACTTACGGCATACCATTAAGAATAATACTAAATGAGTGCATGTATTTGTACATAATACACGTTTAGCGGGTGCTTCACATGACGTTTCCTTGCATCAGGCGGACTAAAGATTTTTTGCTCTAAATTTACTTTTTTTTTTTTTTAATTGAAATCCGTTTTCGGTGGGTTTGTGCTTTATATGTCGTGTAGGTTAACACCCAACATAATTACTTTTTATTTATACACCCGTATATTGCTTCGCTTCGCCTCTTTTTCCACTGCGCAACTCTCACGGCAATTTGTCAGTGTATAATCTGATTAATTTTTTTAGCTTATAATTCGTATAATCCTTTCAAATGCAAATGTCGTGACTCACTGGGTCGGCTTGAAAAATAATTAAAGTACCTTTGTTTTGACGACCTCTATGAATATACCGATGAAAAATTTATCTCTTTTTTTTTTAAACCGCAAAATACTACAATGCCTTTAACACTATGATTAAATTTACATATCTATATATAAGGTGTAAACAAGATTATAGAATCATACTACCTATGTATAACCAACAATTGAACAGTGAATGAAAATCAATTATAATTTTCATAATCAGTTGTTTTGGAGTATAAACAAAAGTATGTTTCAGTAATTGTAAGCGAGAAAAGAATCTGAGTTGTTCATTCCATATCCTTATTTTCGATTAATAACAAAATTAAATTTGATGACTGCCTGGGAAAAAAAATCGAAAAACATATAAATTTATTTTTTAATGTAGTTTATGGATTAGAACAGAAAAATATGGATTTCTACACAGATAAAAATACGGAGTTGAATCTAACACCGTTTTATACTCTTTCCGGTGTTCCTCGCGCCATCCGTTCAGGAGCCTCCATTTCGGAGTTAATGTTTTTGCTTACTAAACGATGGAATACAGAGATAATTTTACTTTTCTTATGGGAAAAACATCTTTACCGAGGCAACCTAATCCGTTGAGAGCAATTTGTCTCTCTTATGCAGTTTTACTATTTTGCAATAAATGTAAAAGTTTCCGAAATGGAGAATTTTACTCCTACTGCTGTATTAAATGAATAACGATGTTGTTTCCCATATGATATGTAATCACTACTATCGTACTATATAAATTATCTCCGTTGCTAATGCAAGTAACTCCACTTGAAATAATTACATCCGCAATTAAACAAACGTTAACTCGTTTCGGAATTTGTTTCGTCCTTTACACATGAATTTATTTCCGTTAAGAGGTACCTGCACAGGGGAGAGAAGAGATATCTCTCTAGTGAGAAGGTTTTTAACTCTTATTTTTTGTTACCTAGCTCCATTAGTAGCTAAGTTTAACATCATATTTGGAGTTAATCCATGAGAGGCTATCTATGTGGACAGAAGCACAGCAGCAACTCAGTGCATTTATTCTATTTTAATCATTAAAAATGCATCAAAAATGTCGTCGAACTCAAGTTCTTGATTATTTTTGATATATTCCTAATGATTACTAGGATAGACACACTAAGCACGTCCTTTCTACGGTCACAGAGCAGCCGTCATTGGAATTTGCTTTAATTTATCCATAATATAGTCCTTCTTCGAGTTTGGGTACCGACCGTGGGTTGAAGGCACGACACAATTGAACACCACGGATTCACTAGATAAACGTGCTTTTATTCGAGGAGCTAACACCTAGAATGTTAGTGGGGCCAATTAAAATTGGTACAATCGCTAGATTGAAAATTAAATAAGGATGACGAGTTCTTACCTGCTTTTATCTACATCTGCCTGTGATGTTTGCTCCCATAACTCTTACCATCTTTTAACGGTTTTGTACTTTACTCTGATGTGTATTTATAAATTTCAGGTACAGTGCATTCGCCATATCCTTCTCCATTCTCGAACTATTGCAAGTGACTACGTCCAGACTTGTTGCACATGCGCTGCACTAATATCGCTTTAATAAATGCGCATGCCCTAATGCAAACTTGCATTTTCAAAATGTTTAGGAACAGTTACGATTGGAGAACAAATGTTCCCATCGGAGGTATCCTTTCCCTTTTTTGGCGTTGAGGTATTAGAAATAGAAACATCTGTTAAGTAAACAAATTATTACCTCCGTGAAGGAGAAATATAATGCAATGTTAGGGATATTGTTCACATTTAGGGCTTAATACGGTAGTGTAGATGCGGAGAGAAGCGAGAGATTATTTCTTCTTGAAATCGTGTTAGAGAACGAGTTAAATTCAATCTCTCCGTTTTGGTTGAGATTTTGTACAAAACCGAGGAAATACTTTCTGTTTTTAGCTATGCAACTCCTTTTTGGAACAAAATATTTCCAAAACGGAGACTCCCTATTCACTCCCTCAAATTTTTACCTGTGTAATTTACGTGGTAGGGGGATTAAAATGTGTTCTTATTTTAACTCCTTACAGTCTCCATCATCCACCACTGATCCCCTTATTAAATCAAGATATCCGAATTCTCAAATATGGCATTTCCTTTTTAGTTCAAATCGATATTTCTTCTGGTTTTAAAGATATAGTTTAAAATGTGTTTTACAGATAAAATAGGGGTCAATTAATTTTCGCCTTAGACCGGTTTTACATTATACTTAATTTAGTATGAAACTTAAATAATAAATTTGCTATTTAATATTTCAAAGAGTATCATACAGAAAAATTTATTTGTAAATTTCGTACGAAATATTGGTACTAAATATTTAGAACCTGTTCTATTTTCTCATTAATTTTACAAACGTAAATATCGTGCGCAATATGTGAATTGTTGGTTAAGTCCAGTGGGATAGGTCGGCGTTTGTCGTACTATACAGATCGCTCAATCTAGTTGACATAGACAACGCAAAAATACACGATGTAGTTTGTATTTGAGTCAAGCATAAGGAAGTTCTGTTGTCTATCGTATATCGTTGTATACACATCCATTTTAGAATAATGTCATGGTCATGTCAAGCGGTTGAATTGTTGATTGAGTATTCAAAACTACCCTAGATAAAGTTAAATTGAATGATTGTATAACAATTTGTTGAACATATCAATTTTATATCTCTATAAAAGATTGATAGATACATACAAAAAATTGCAATTTTATTTTAGAATTATATTTCATCTGTAACTTGTTTTGCAAAATTAGTAGATCTATTGCCACTTGGTCGTTGCACCTTACCTTCTCCTCTGCAACTTCATCTATATCGATGTAACTTAAGTTTTTAGTAGAACACTAGAAATAAGCTTATAATCACCATCTGAAGGTCTAAGTACTACTAGACTATTTGCGCCTTTATAAGAAGAAGTAAAATCTATCAGATCCAGGTCTACCCACGTCCGTCAAGATCACCTAAACAATGAGGAAATTGCCAAAGTTCATCAAATCGTTCGACAATGGACCGTCAGTCCTTAATCCCGAATTTAATAAATTTAGAATGCATCTTCCTTCAGGTCACATACTTATCCAATTTTTACATAATATTTTACGGGACTAGCTATCATGGTTACATTTAAAAATGATAGCCATAACAGCAATACTTCTTGGTCAGCCATTTTACTTTATTCAAATATTTTGTACCAATTTTCAGATATAATTTTTTTTTATGTATGACATGCAGGTAAATTTCTTTATAAATTCAAAATAAAATTTTATACAAAATTTCATACTAAATTAAGTATAATGTAAAACGGGCCTTAGACTGTGGTGTTAAACGGGTAATGATTCGTGCTCAGTGATTAAATCAATCAATCAATATCTGCCAAATAAACATGCTCTATTTAGAACTTTGCACTAATAGGGTTTAAGGGAGAATCCCTTGCAAGATTATAGATACTAAGAAAAATAAAAGACAAAATATCCACCGACGAAAAAAAAAATGTTTAAATCGATACAAACGGCCAGTGTCATCGCCCTATAACAGTATAATCCGAGCCAGTTAAAAATAGATCAAAACGTACGCATATTTTAACAGCGACGAGAAGCTAATAAAAAAAATATTCTTTTAATCGTATTGGTGATACTCATCGTTTAAAAAGTCATAACGCGACAACTGTACACGCAGTTAACAACAGCTGACGATAAACAACGAACCAGATTCGAAATGGAACCGCAAACCTATCTATACAGTCATCTGAGATGGCTTTGTACATACATCGTATCAATAGGATTCGAATCTTCCCAATTCCGTTGCGATCGAATTATTCTCAAGACCTCAAGTGGAGGAATACGTAGATACGCCGGTGTTGTTATTTAGAAGTTGGAGAAGATTCCTTTGTCGGGTATATACTCTTGGGAGAACTGGAAACGCGCGTCTGGATTGAATATCATCCGCGTTGCGTATCGTGTTTCAAGGTTATTGTCGTCTGTGTAATAAGTAACAGTTAGGAGAATTATTCTTGTTGACGAGGAGAGAAAAAAATATAGCGCAATATGAGGTTTCAAATGTTAACGCAGACGAGATACAGTGGTCGGTAAATATATTTATATGAAAACAGTTATTAGAAATAGGAACAAATCACTGCATACGAAGGAACAAACATTATGAATACTTATAGTTATCAGTGAACTTGAATAAAATGGTAATTTAACATATTTCTTATTTTTCCTGTCACTAATTTCTAAAGTACTCACATTTCTAATTCTTATTTTGTTTTTATATTTTGTAATGGTATTATATACAACGTCTTCTGAGAATCCATTAAATGCAGCGATTTTAATAATTTCTTTAAGTTCTTTATTATATCGTTCTATAGATAGAGGAAAATTAAGTAAGCAGTGCACCAAAAAGTTAATTGCTGCTAGTTAATTTTTCCATGAATGATTTGAATCTTCTGAAATAAATCTATTATAAGTAGTGGGCTTTCTATATGTGTCTATTTCTAATTTATTTTTATTCCTTATTACTAACATATCGAGAAAAGCAATCCTATTGTTTATTTCCTCTTCATGATGAGTAAACTTAATGGAAGGAAATTTTGAATTGAATTCAAGAAAATCCCTGATTGAGTACTCACTAGTATCAAAAACACAAAAAATGTCATCAACATATCTAACCCAAAACCGTGGAATAATTGCCAAAGTATTCTGAAGTTCGGTTTCGAATTTTCCCATAAAGAGGTTAGCTATGACGGGAGATAAGCTGTTACCCAGTGCTGCTCTTTCAGTTTGTTGGTAAAAGGTACCGTTGATTTGCAATAATTTTGTTTCATGCAGAACTTCGGCAAAGAAATGAAATTGTCAACTTCAATACTGCCCAACTGATTACCTTTCAAGAAATCTTTTAAGTAAGTCAAAGTGATATCAACGGGGACGCTGGGAAACATCAAACGAAACTAAAACTTCATTGTCAGTAAGTTCAATGTTTTTAATCTTTTCAATAAATGCGTATGAATTTTTAACTGGTAAATCCGTGGGTTGCACAGGTAAGTGTTTAAGTTTGTTAGATAGCCATTTTGGACAATGAGTAAGTTGGACTATTGATATTGGAGACAATAGGTCTCATGATCTTCCCTGGTTTGTCCATCTTAGGTAAACAATACATCTTAGGTAACACTGGATTAGATACAGTTAGTCTATATCTTAAGTCATCATTAACAATATTCTTACATTCAAATAAGGTCTTCTTCGTTTCTGTGATCATTTTTGATAACGAATTTTTAGTTAACATTATGTAAGAACCTTGCGTTAAAAGGGTACTGATACGATCAAAATAATCTCTTTTGTCTAAAATGACCACCTTTGTCAGATTTTAAGTAAAAGCAGTTTTTGTTTTTACCCAGATAACAATTTAAGCTTTATACAAGCCTTTTTAAAGGTTGTCCTGACAAGGAAAAAAGCTTGTCAACAATCTTATAATGGCAAGGGTACAAGCTTGCTGCAAGGTTATGACAAGCTTGCTAGTTGGCACAGGACAAGGTTTTTCCAAAGTAAGGTTACAGGTTAAGCTTGTCTGTAAAAGCATATGACAAGATTGGAATGGCAATGTTGAGCCGAGCTTTAGAGAAAGTCTATACAAACCTTGATAAGAGCATGTAACAATCAAAACAAAATAGAAATTGAGTATTAATTTCTTTTGTTTCTTGGTTTCTAGATCATAAAAATATGGAAATGTATATTAACAAGGACGTTTCGTTTTAATTGCAAGCTCTTTTTCAAGATACATGGAAAAATATAAATTTTAAATGGTGTAAATTATAATTTTTTTTATTTAAAAAACAAAATATTGTTCACTATGAATTTTGAATATATCTTATGTTTTATTTAAACAGAGGAGATAACGGTTCTTATGCACTACCACCAATATGTAGTCCGATTTGTGCTACCACAATAACTGTTTATCGCATACTGTACAAACTATTTTGGCAGCGCCATAATTCATCGATATACTTTTCTAGACTTCTTTCAAGACTCGACTAACACTGATATTGGATACTAGACAGACGATTCAGAGGGAGTGATTTTACTACCTTGAAGATATACTATGACTAAACGTTCTGCATAGCGTGAAGCGCATCACTCTAGTTGTCAGTGCGTGCGTGCACTATGACCAACGATTAGTAAAAAGCATTCGCGAATCAGGAAAGCATTTTGAAATATTAGGATAAGTTGTCACTGAGATATGTCGCCCTTATTAATGAATCACCTGTACATCGAACGGATTTACTTTCACTTCGCAAGCATTTAATGTAACAATCGTGACGTACTATACGCATCATATATATTAGATATAGGATGGGCGTGTTTCGTGAGGAGTTGTATCCAAAGTTCGAAACTACACAATCGTTTTGTTATGTAAAGACGAAAGTATTATTTTCCGACATCATAGAATTTTTGCAATACATCTATGGTAAAGCGGTTAGAAATGTTGCATTCGCATAATACACATCACACCTGCATATTACTACAACAATGTAAAACGCGTTTTACATAATTCGAATACGAAATTTTTAATTAGTCAGGTTTTAGACGAAATAACGACTTGAAATTCATACATACTAATTGAATATTATTAACCAAGACGTTAATATTAGAAGTTCAAACACCGCTTGCTCTTTTTTTTTAACGGTACATTTTTTTCCCTGTTCAGTATATTATATTGTTTGTAGAATTTCTCACAATATCCGCTGTAACGTATAACAGGTATGTACGCCTATATAAACATATACGTGTACGGATTTTCTGTTATTTTAATTCCCACATTAGTCATTCAAGTACGCACATAAATCGCTTTAAAAATATCCCATTATTACAAAAGAAGATAATAAGTCACTGGCACGCACTCAGAATATATAGGCGAGTATCTTATGGGAGTATATTTATTAGGTTTTGCGATTTGTACAAATCTCCGCAATATACCATTGTTCTTTTGTGAATAAATCGCGGTTTCCCGAGAACATAATGGTATTGTAGGCACAGAATATATACGCACTTACGCAAGTATGTATGTATACAAAAGCCTACACTCGAAGTTATGAATGTTTGTAGTTGCAGCGTCTGAAACAGGTTCAGGTACACCTAGAGGAGATGGACGTCAATTAGTAAATCAGTCAGAATTAAATGACCTTATTCGAGATGTGAATTTGTCAAAAACTAAATAACCGAAATACTATAGGATCTAGACTTCAAGGATGGAAGCTGTTAGCTCTAGGCACACATATTTCAGTGTATCGTAATCGCCAGATGTTTTCAACGTTATTATTACGACTGTCAGAGAAAAATAAAAAAAATAAGTGTTATTATTCAAAATATAACACTGAGAAAAAAATTAAAATTATAATAAAATCAATATCGTAAGTAAAAAGTTCAGCTGAATTAGGGACGAAAAGCACAATACTTAGCACTAGTAAAAAGAGATTCTAAACATGATACTAACAACAAGCAATCTAAGTTACCTTACGGTCTGCTTCATACCGGTTAACTTATGAAGTTACTGATGATAATTAAACTGAAGTAGTAAAGCAAAGAATATATGCAGTTGTGGTAAGCAAAGATTTACCCTTGTCAAGTAGTAGGTGTATTGCTGTGAGTGAACTATTCTATAACAGCTATCGAACCTTCATAATTAATACAAGCTATTTAGATTACTTGTAATAAGGAAAGAGTATCATTAATGCATGTTCACTAAATACCTGATATATAGAAGGTAATGGTTTGCTATAAATATACAATATACTTACCTTAAATTTGTTGTTCAACTATAGGTAGTGCAGGAAACGAGGAAGTTTAGTGAATATTTAATATAAATTTAAATAAAAAGCAGTATTATTTGTAATTGTTTTATTGTATAGACAAACACAGTGATTACCTGATATGAATGAAAGATATTGGTTTCACTTTAACAACAGTTTTTTTTTTAAAACTATTTACAACGTAATGACTCATAAAATATATTCCTTAATAATGAAAAAAACGAACAAAGCAATAATGGGGTAAGGTAAATGGGGCCCCTTTGAAATGTTATTTAGTTATTGAAATTATTGAAATCTAAACAAAGGACAAAGAGAAATATGGTTTTAAAGTTACAACTAATAACAAACAAAGAAATAATATACCTAGGCGATAAACTTGCGGTTTCTGTTGGATCTTTGCACTGGGCGTTGTCTCGGCGAGTTGATCCTCTGTCGGCGTACGTGGCGGTTATGTCCGGTGATCGCCTCGAAAACGGCTACTTCGTCGGGGTACCCCTAACTATAGGTGGCATTTAGACTGTCACTCAGGTAGCGACGGCACCCACACTTTAAGTTCACCACCGGGCGCAGATATCATCACAATGATGGGGAATTCAAATATCCCACATGTGGTTTAAAACTGCAATCTTGAAACATCCGATTGCTTATTAGGCTCGTACTTCTTCTTTCGCGGGATTCTTTTACGAATGGGGCCTTGAGTTAACCCACCCGGTATTTTTTATATATTTGCGTTCCAACTGGCCTACAATGGCCGTACTCCTTGGCCACTATTTTTCGACGACCTTTTCCCACGTCCGTAACTCTTACTTGACGGTAGCCCGCGCTTGCGCGCGTATCAGTCTCGGGGACTATTTTATTACTCCGCCGCATTAGCCAATCAGGAATAGTAAAACAATCACGAGGTGGCAGCAAAACTCAAATAATCATAGTTGTGGCAAGTTGTTACCTATTTAAGAAAATACATGAGTTTAATAGCGATCAGCATTGTGTTACGTCTACTAACCATGTGCTGTAGTTAGATACAGTACAGTAGTCATAAGTAATACGTTACTTACCACAAATTTGTCAGGTACGCTGTGTAATAGCCGTCAATAAAAGCACTATTTACAGTAACAACTTGTATTCAGGAAACAGGGTTAGTTGCAGGTATTAATTAACGAGAATAGTTCCAAGTAAAACTTTATCTATTGTAAATAATTTTTTATCAAGTAAACACTTTACTTTATCCCATTTTTCTCAATGAAGAATATAGGATATTCTTATATCTTGAAATAGGTACGTTATAAACAGCTTGTAGCAGGCAATGACTACTAAATCGTCCATTGCTTCCGCAGCCAATATTTACTTGCGAAGGTAGAAATCCAGACTCTCCCATTTTTCATTCAATTTTTCACTCGTGCCATTGCATCCATTATACCGTACTACATACATCATGCGAGTTCGCATTCATGCCTCGTATTGTCGTATACAATATAATACTCCCTATGTAGTGAACGTAGATCTGAGTTCGATTTTGGAAAGTGCGACCTTGACTATTTTATTTTGGTACATTATGTATATATACCTATAGACGAGCGTGTATATAGCAGCTATTCACACGAACCTAATACCTTAAATACCTAATACGCGTACAAAATCGAATCGGCCCGTCTGTTGACGGTAGGCGTCTGACGTCGAATTGACGCAGTCATAAAATTTAAAAAGATCGACAATGGCACACACAATTCGATACCGAGATATATGTGCTTATAAGGGGCGACTTTCTAATATCGTGCGGATTGCTGCATCCGTTGGAATGGAATTCCACAGGATATCGAAATAGGGTAGAAATTGGGCACAGACGACCATTTTTAATTCTAACTAGTCATTATTTAAAGCTTTTATTAAGTTTTTATTTACAATAGTTCGATGTAAGCATCTTACTTTTAAATACCATATGTAGTTCCTTAAATTCTTTTAACAAATGTAGTTTAATTACATTAAATTCTAAAGAAAAAGCAATATTTTAAATGGATATAGCGCAATAACCAGATGCCCCTACTTGTCAAGGCAGGGATTTTCAGTGCTACTGGTCAACCTAATGTATTATATGGAGAAATTCGTATATACAGTATGATTCTCAATATATACGACAAACTTTAAGAGCTGATTCCTGAGGTTATTTTGATCATAAAAGTTCATATGAGTATATGTCCAAAACGGTTTTGTTTTAAAGTTATTGAATACTTAATAATATATTATGAACTATGACTAACACGATATAATATCACAGTTGGTTCTCAAAACTATTGTGTTGAGAGGGAATTGTTTATTTGTCATTTCAATATTTGTCAATAGTTCTCAGAGTATTCATTCAGTTTATGCCAGTTTCTGTTTTCTAAAATGAATTACACGAATGCTGAGATGTGTGATATGCATTTCGTTTACGGTCTTGCCAAATGGAAATTCGCGTGCTGCTAGACGTCTTTATGAAGAACGATACCCGAACCGTATCATCCCGCGATCATTCCAATATTTGCCCGTCTTCATCACACGTCTTAGTGAAACGGGAAATTTTAAAAAAACGGACTGACTGATAACGGGCACCCATCTACAGTGAGAACTCCACAAGTTGAAGAAATGTACTAAATGAAATTGAGGAACATCCTACTACAAGCACCAGAAAAATTGCGTTTTGCTTTAAACATTAGATCAGGCCGCAGTTTTGAGAATATTGAAAGATCAAACTGTTGTATCCCATATCACATTCAAGGGGTGCAGGCACTTTTTTTGACAGATTTTCCGCAAAGAGTGGCTCTTCTGTCAATGGATGCAACACAAAATCGCACAAAATCCTGACTATTTGGCTCAAATATTCTTCACCGACGAGGCTACTTTCTCTAGAAACGCGATTATTAATTTTCACAATAATCACATAAGTAGGGGGGCTATGGGCGAACGATATCAGTTCAAGGTCACTCATCCACCAGGTCCTCCCTCCAACTACACATCCGCGACTTCCAATCCGCGAATTATTTTAATTCGCGATTTTGTTCGCGACCTCCAGGTCGTTTGCGTGAATTATCATCTAGTATTCTCGCGAGCTTTAATTAATTTACACTTTTTGATTGCAATAAAGCTTCACCTACGGTGATGACGTCCGCTGTAGCGGTATACATGTGGAGAGCTTTTCTTTGAGAGGTGAGGGGGTATCATAATATGTAACCCGCGAATCATTTTGATTCGCGAACTTTAATATAATTTACAGTTTTTGCTTGCGATGACGTACACTGTGGTGGAATATGTGGAGAGCTTTTTGCTGAGGGCAAGGGGTATCATATATGTAACCCGCGAATTATTTTAATTCGCGATTTCGCGCTTTTGATCACAATAAAGCTTCACCCAAGGTGATTGACGTCCACTACATGTGGAGAGGTTTCATTTGGGACGTAAAGGGGGCATTACGATATAATTAGCGGCTCAACACATACCTACAACATATTTTACATACCTATGACGTAGCTGCTTTCTCTGTAGTTTCACATTCTTTCAAAATTTTAGTTTAATGATTCTGACTAAATTACCTCAGTACTTTTGCTAATGATAGAAAAATATATTCGCTGTTACTGATTGCTAGAAATTTTTAATTTTTACTATATGTGTCGTAGTCTTCTACTAATAATACCACTTTTATGTAGAAGATATTATTTAAAATACTTTTAAATTAGGATATGTGACGTAGTCTTTGCTAAATAATACCATTCTTATGTAGAAGATATTTATTTAAAATACTTTTAAATTAGAATATGTGACGTAGTCTTTTGCTAATAATACCACTCTGATGTAGAAGATATTATTTAAGAAACTTTTAAATTAGGATATGTGACTTAGTCTTTGCTAATAATACCGCTCTTGTTGCAGAACATATTATGACTTTCACATTTTTTCAAGAATTTTGTGGATAGCAACTTTTCATTATGACATATGGTGACCATTATCCATCTCAGAAAATGTTTAGGGATAATGATTCTGACGTAGTAGCTTTCCTACATTAAATAATAGTTAGCTTAATGGTGTAAGCTGAATATAAAACGTATGGAACTCCTCAGATATTCCACTCACTCGCTACTACTTACTTGGAAACTAGTTATAGTATATAGTGTTTCTGTGTAATGGCTACTTTACCAACCCATCTAATAATTGAAAGTAGTGATAAGGCCGCTCTGTCAGAGACGAGTTTATTGTGGTCTGCAGGGAGTGTTCAGAGTAAGAAATTTTTTAAATGTATATTTTTTTCTCTATCTAATATGAATATTATAGTATAGATACGGGTTAAAACAATTGTCGCGACGAGATGGGAAAATTATAATGAATTTGGAATATTCGCGCGCATGAAACCCTGCGGCGGAAATTTGGTAACCTCCCAGTTCACTATCACAGGATGCGGACCCAGAATCGTTGAGGATTGGCCTCTTTCGAAGATGTGGCGAAGAGATTCAAATTTAACCTTAGACAGGATGAGGAGAGAGCCGGTGAAGACCTCCTGCTCTAAAAGGGCGAAAAAGGAACCACCACCACTGCTCCTCCTCCTTCTGTTACGAAGCAGACATTACACAGATCGTCAACCTTTTAGAGGCTGATGATGATTTACGCCATGCACAGTATTATATATGAATGTTGCATGCATGTTAAATTCATCATCATCTAGAGATTGACGATCCGTGTGAAGTTATATATTATATATGTATATATTCTGTATATATTAAATAATGAAAATAATAAATATTCCTAAACATACATTCTTTTGTTCTATTATTTATAAAAATATTTTTAAATTAGATATACTCAACCATTGCTTTCCCTAGACCAATAACTAGTTTTTTGCGTACCTCCCTTTCTTGCTTACAATTTTTGTGATATTAAGAAAGTCTCATCCTCATTCATCATAATTTACTGGCTAGTGTCAATTTACGTTATAAAATATCTTTCAATACTCTTCAATTCTATTTTACCCTCACATTATACTACTCGTAAGTTATTTTCTTTACTATTTGCATTTACCTAGTTTTCTTTGTTACAAATATTAATTCTACACTTCCAACCATTCAAATTTTGACTTTTAAAGTTTTAGAATGGCGTCCTGCTAATAAAACTAATAGTTTGGATTTTTCCTATGTCGAATCATCGGATGGGCGAGTTAAACAGATTCCTAACGAAAAACGATGTTTTTAAATGGATCATTCAGAGCTGCGGAGAATTATAAACATGTTAGAGTTTTCGTCAGAAATGGCATGGTTAGCATAGTCGGGACGATGTCTGCATCAGTTAACGAGCGGTGTTGCGCGAATAGAACAATGGTCCGTCAGCGCCAGTGTTTAATCTGGAGATATTTCATATTTTGCGAGAAGTACATTGGGTATATGAGGATTTGAGCGAGTATTTCGAAATTATAGGTAAAAATATAAGAAGTATAGTATATAAGAAAGTAATAAATAAATTTGTATTCTGAAAATGTATTTTGTATAGATGTATTATCAGAATAAAATCTTATAATTTTAAGATGTTCTCATTTATGGCCCCAAACGTGTTTCAAGATAGACTCGAGCAGTATATAAAAACTACTACACAAAAACTGCTAACTCATATTGAATTATATTCGTTACAAATAAGTTGCAAATAGTAACAATGGAAGATTCTATGGAAAACAAATCAAAATTGCCATAAAAAATTGAAGAAATTGTTGGAAGGCTGAACACAATAAGGATAATGTTATATCACAACTACCATTGTACGTGCTGCAAAACAAAGTACATCGACTCTCTTTAGAACAAAATGGTATCTTATTCCTCGAACAAAGAGGCTAAACTTCAAGTCTGTCTACCATGCTACACCATAACCCACAGAATCGATCAATTGGCGGTCCACCGCAGCCATGAAGAAACTGTGCAAGATGTAACAAATTCCTTTAAGTTTATATCCTCATTAAATAAAACAAAATATGTGATTTTATCGATTTATTTTGTTAAATAAAAATTAAATATTATTATAAATAAAATATTTAAGACCTACTTATCGATAAATAATTATATCATTTTCCACATTACGCTCTGTACACATACTTAATTTACCTTTAACATGAATAAAAACAAGCAGAATCACTCTTTAACAAATTTGGAACATAATTATCGTCTACAAACTCTAAAATTAACAATACTTAAGTCTACGATATTTTTCTTAAGAAAATCAGCTTTTCTGATGACCTTTCAACATAAATCTTTTCATAAGTTTTACAATTATATTATTTAAAATTTTCCCAATAGATCCTAACTCTACATAATTATCACCATAATTAATATTCAAATAGTTTCTCTCCAACGAACGTAATATTATCATCGTTTTTATTTAAACCATTTCTTAAATAAATGTAATGCTCATAACAAAATATAAGTGTAACGCCATAAACTTTCAATTCTTGGGTTCTTCTTTTTCTCAACAAATCGAAATTGATCGAAAAAATCGTCCCCAGTTTTACATCCTAAACAACGATTTCTGGGCGGTGGTGGACCATCAATGTGATCTGATTGATGAGGTGTATTGTGGTGACGAATAACATGGTCTGTATGGTTGCAGTTTTTCCTTTTTCTTTCGAGGTAAATCATCCCATATCTGTTCCAAAACATGTCGGACTAATTTGCGTTTCAAATAGGTAGCATAGGAATGAATTTAATTAGACTCTTGTCCATATCTGTCAATGTGTACCAGTATCTAAATGTTGAAGTACGAGACCAACCTTTTCAACTACCCTATTTTCAACCATTTTCTTTTTTTTTGCCTTGTTTCTTTGTTTAAGACTTCTCAATCTTTACTACCAGCACTGACACGGAATTAAATAAATTTATACACCGTTCCCCACCGGTAGCCGCCGGTGGGGAGCGGTTTAAAAAAAAAATATTATACTCAAGTGTGTGTGTGTTTTATTTCAAAATAGAATTATAATAATTTGGTCACACATGATTACAATATATTTATTTATCAATCCAACGTTGTGTGAATTGTCATAAACCAAGCCTCTTAACATAAATGTTGTTTCCTTTTTGTTCGCAACACCTTTTCAACGAGTAAACGTTCTCATGTTTTGCTTCTGTAATTCGGCTCGTCAAAACAGTTCTCGAATTGGTCTTTCATCATATTCCTCTAGAAGATATGTAGGCGGGGTTTAGTTAATTGGCACTTTCGATATTTTAAAAAGCTCACCACTCCAATTAGCCATATATTTTTCTGAATACTCCTTATACTTGCTGATTCGAACAGTATGCCGAATTTAAATTTATTTTTTTCCTTTAATTTTAATATTGCTGTAAAGAGTAGATAGAAGATATTGCCACATCTTTCTTGTGACGTCACACGTTTCATTTTAATAGTTCTATGTTTCGTGTGTTTCATGTATTTGTTAGTCACTTGATGTAAATATGTATCCTTGCAGGGCCCCGTCTAACTGAACGCATTATGCAATTTATTTTTGATTGTGTCGAATCACTCTCTCACCGCTATTGACGCTTTCTTAGTACTTATATGAAGAATAATGATTTATCCTATGTTTTTCATCATTTGCTCAAACTCTCGATTGTAGAATTCCTACCCGCGTCTGTTTGCAAATTTTTAGGACAACGTCCATGCTGTAAAAATTATGACATTCTTATTCCTAACTTCATTAGCGTTTTGTTTTTCAATGCATATAACCATAAAAACTTTTGAAAAGCAGGTCGATTACGACTAAAACGTATTTTAAACTTTATTCTCGCTTTTTAAGGTAAAAACTCCATTAAATCCGCCTGCCACAAATCGTCTAAACCTTAATGATTACACAACGTCTCACAAATGTTTCGCCTAGATGGTGGTGGTTGTTCGTTCACAACGTTCTCTTTATTCATATTATATGATACTCTACTTTTGAAGTAGTCTTATACTTTTTTGTTAATAGTTTTTTGTGTGTCAGCTTCCAATGTTACACTATTATGCGAGATTCCGTCCGATATCTTAGATTCTAGTCTTTTATCTATGTCTCCACTTCAAAACCTATTTGTTTTCGAGGCGTCCGCTTAATCTTTCATTGCTGTGATGGATGAATTTTTGATATATAACGTACATTTACACAATCCTCTAGCCATCAACGGATCAGCCATTATCTGAATACGTCCCGTTTGCATTAACGTCTTCTTCAGACGTCAGAAAGAATTCTGGACGACAACGTTTGAAGCTCCAATTTGTTTTTCTTAGAGTTAAGAAAACGTCCAACTTATCGATTACTCATTGTGAAAGTGTTTGTGTTTTTCGTCAACTTTTATATTTATTGTACAAACACCGCCTGTTTTCATTTCTTCTATTATAGACATAATTTTCGTTACTGTGGTTGGTATTCCGCGCTTCGTGGGACGACTTTAGAAGACGAAGACGATCAACTAATTCGTTAATATCATTCCAATACTACATACTGATATGGCGCCTCCGATGCAACATATAACCTCACCGGACGTGTTCTAACACGCGGTTTGTTTATATTATTATCTTGTAGCTTTTGTTCCTCTTAGTTGTTGTTCAGGACTTGAAATCTCTATGTTAGTACATAGGTACGTTGTAGATATCGCATATGAATTTCATCCTCCTGAGTGTATACGCCGGGATCTTTCTTAAACAACAATTCGTACAAACCCTCTGGTACCTTTATTCGTTTTATCAGTTGAATTATTTATATCACCCCAGAGAAAACGATGTCGTTTACCAATTTTTAAGACGAAGTTTGTATGGGGTTCCCTTATGGGCAAAAGTAGTGTCTAACGCTTTGTGCTTCTATCGCGTAGAGTCTTAGTATATACTTTTAGGTGAATTGTCTTACATTTGGGAGGTGTGGTAGATAGCGGTGTTCTGTGAAAGGAGATGATTGGTGTGTCGTTTTTAACAAAGGTTTTTAATCAGAGGTTGCTTAGAGATTTGACTTCTCTTAAGTGTTGACCAATTCTCTAACGGTTCAGAAATTGGTTGAACGTTTTATTAAAATTCATACGTCCGCCGACCACGTTTTAGTTGCATATGTTTCTTGCGTTTGCTTACTGCTTTTAGAATTTTCAATTTCAGTTCCCGTCTCTGGCTTTACTCCATGTTATTCTATAATTGTGATGAGCGGTTACTATTGTATTTGAACAGATACTCAATTGTATTGGAACGGTACCCGTTGTATTAGACGGGTAGGCCGTTGTATAGAAGGATACTTCGTTTATAGAACGGGTACCCCGTTATTAGAACGGATACCCGTGGATTAGAACGGCCCTGTTGTATTAGAACGGGTACCACCGTTTGTATCCGTAGACGGAGTACCC